>LOJH01014301.1:0-17400 GCA_001685095.1 Ellobius talpinus | reverse complement strand
CACATGGTGGCTCACAACCATCTGTAATGGAGTCTGGTGCCCTCTTCTGGCCTGAGGCGTACACACAGACAGAATATTGTAGGCATAATAATATTAAAAAAAACTTTAAAAAATAGTGTCTTCTCAGGTATTTGGCTATGGTAATAAGAAAAGTAATCAACACATAAAACTGGTACTGAGAAGTGGGGCTTTTGTTTTTATAAACCTAATTTTGTAGGTTTTAGCTTTAGAACTGGCTTACAGGGCGAGCATCTTAGTTTGGGTTTCTATTGCTGTGAAGACACCATGACCACAGCTACTCTTGTAAAGGAAACATTTAATTGGGGTGGCTCTCTTACAGTTCAGAGGTTCAGTCCGTTATCATCATTGTGGGGAACATGAGAGCTTGTAGGCAGACATGGTATTGGAGAAGAAGCTGAGAGACCTACATCTTTCAGGCAACCACAAGTCCACTGAAACACTGGAAGGTATCCTGAGCATGGGAAATCTCAAAGCCCACCCCAACAGTGACACACTTGCTCCGACAAAGCCATACCCAGTCCAACAAAGCCACATCACCTAGTAGAGCCACTCCCTATGAGATTATGGAGACCAAACACACTCAAGCTACCACAAGGAGTGTGGAAGAATTTGGAACTTGGACTAGGAAATCCTCAGAGTGCTATGAGAAGAGCTTAATGGGATATTCTGGAGGGGAATTCAGAAGACCAGAATGATTAGTGGTATGCAGACAGTGGAGGCCTGGACTACTAAGTGAGGTTTCAGAGGAAAACAAAGATTCTGTCTGGAACTGAGCTTGCTATAATTACATTTGGGCAAAGAAACGTGGCTGTATTTTGCCCATGGGGTGAGAGTGTGCGTGAGAGTGAAGCAATAGACTAATTTCATTGGTAGGAGAAATTTCAAGGTAGCATAGCCTTCAGTCTGTGATGTGGCTACTTCTCACTGTTCATAATCAGATTGAAAGTGAGAACCAAGGATGAAATACCTGCAGTTTAGCAAGGAATGTTAACAAGTTTAAAAGGGTGGACAAGGAGCAGAACATTTAGAGGACAAAGCATTTATAATTGTTAAAGAGTAGCCTCACTGTCTTCAATAGGAAAAGTGCCCTGTAGGAAAGACTCCAACCATCAAAGGCCCTAACTTGTAAAAATGCAAATTTATTTAAACGGAGAAAGCAGCTTGAATTTTTCTTTTCCTGGAAACAATTGCCTAAGAAAAGTGATATTGCAGATTCATCATCCAGGAAATTACAGCTGTGGTTCAAAACAGCCAGGTTACATCTTGGGCTCAGGTAGAGCTTGGCAAAGTAGTCTAAATTGTACTGACATCGTTAGCATGAACGAAGCAAGACTGAGTGATCATGAACCCTTACTCCAAAGTTACAGGGAGCTGCTGAGGCCAGGCAATGTGTTAGAGCTTCTGTAAAGAGCTTGCATGAAGCTGAGATTTTATCAATCCCAGTGCAGTAGAAGCCCCAGAATGTTCTAGATGCTAGGACCATAGGGCATCTGTCAAGGAAAGAGCCATATGTGGAATGAAGCCTGTGTAAGAGAGAGATTATTATATAACCAGGCCAGCCAAACCCTCTGGAGAACAGAAGAATCCATCATGAGTCCATGATGCCTGATTTGGTGCTTCAGGATGAACTGTTTGCCCTGAAGGGTTTTGGTCTTCTTTTGATCCAGTCTTTTTCCTTGATATGTTTCCACTTCTCCCTTTTAGAGTGGGAACGTCTATTTGGTGTCATTATATATTGGAAGTATGTAACTTGTTTAAGTATGTAGCTCAACCATAGTTAGGAGATTGTCTTTCCAAAGAGTATTTGGACTTTTAAACAGTATTGGGACTGTTATTGTCTATGGGAAAATTTGAAGTTGATTTAATGCATTTTGCACTGTTGAGTTAGCCATTGGCACAGAATGGGCTTAGAGTTAAAATGTGGTTTGAATGCAAAATGTCCCTCTTAGATTTTTGCATTTGAATGCTTGGTTCCTGAGCTGGTGGCTCTGGGATAGTTATGGAGCCTTTTAGGAGATAGAATCTTACCAGAGGAAGTGGGTCCATAATGGCAGACCTTGAGACCTTTTATAGCCAGGTCCCACTTATTTTTATTTGTTTTATGATTGCTAAGGCAATGTGACCTGCCAGAATCCTGCTCCTGATGCCTTCCCAGTAAAGAGATGCTTCTTTGGTGAGGCATGATGGGCACACTTACTTAAAGGTGTAAGGAGTTTAAAGTTAAAGTTTAGAAAGTAGTTAGGGATTACACTGGTCTAGAAGTTTGGTGGTAGTAGATCCTTTTCTAAGATCACACTAAGCTCCAGGTTTCTAGGGGCAGGCAGGACTGAGCGAGCCTTAAATTCATTTGGACAACTGTTGGTTTTCACCAAAATGTGTCATTTATTGTATTGTCTTATTTACCTTTCTATTGTGGTGATAAAACTCTATGAACAAGGCAATTTATAGAAGGAAGAGTTTATTATAGAATTACAGTGGCAGAGGTTTAGAATGTATGATGAAGGAGTGGAAGTAGCTGGTGACAGACAGCTGGTCTAACAACTAAAAACTCATATCCTCGGGCTGGAGAGATGGCTCAGCCGTTAAGAGCACTGGCTGCTCTTCCAGAGGTCCTGAGTTCAATTCCCAGCAACCACATGGTGGTTTACAGCCATCTGTAATGGGCTCTGGCGCCCTCTTCTGGCCTGCAGGCACACATGGAAGGAATATTGTATGTATAATAAATAAATAAATCTTTAAAAAAAACCTTATATCCTCAAACAGCATACAGGAAACAGAAAGGGCTAACTCAAGAAGACATGAGTCTTGAAACCTCAAAGTGTGCCTCTAGTGACATTCTTCCTCCACCAATGCCTCCCCAAAGAGCCACCAATGAGGGCCTAGCATTCAAATACCCAAGAATTATGGTGAACTCTTTATTCAAATTACCACATGCACATTTATGGTGATCTTTTCTGTGCTGGTCACTGTTGTGGTTCATAGGCTTAACAGCTGGGACAAACTATTAATTGCTTTGCTCCTTTGTCAGCTTGCACTGTACTTTCTGGCACTGTGGACATTTCTTTGCAGGAAGGAGACTTTCAGGTTAGATACAGCTTTAATCATCTGAGTCCTGTGCCTTAAGTGAGTAGTCTCTTCTGCAATAGGTTGTTATCTTCAAGCTCTGAGAGGCAACCAAGGACAACAACAGTAGCCTATGTTGTCTTCAGAGACAAATGGACCACCCAGGTCAAACACTCGAAAGGAAGGTTTTTTGTGGCTGGAGTGGTAGGGTTTTTGTTAGTGTATGGTTTTTGTGGGGTGCTTTGTCAACTCAAATGGCATAACTTTATTTATGTATATATAATATGTATAATGATATATGTGTGTGTGTATGTGTGGTTTATACATGCATGTACTCCTACACTTGAAAACATTATACATCATTTTATATAAGTATGAAATAATGTGATTCCTTGAGTCTTTATCTAACAGTCTTAATGTTATCTGTCCCCCTTCTCTCCTTTTCCTCCTGTGTTGACCTCTCACCTCCCTCTCCAGTGGGAGCCCCTGCCATTTTTTCTGTTTCTGTCTTCATATCACTGACATCCTGCTATTCTACTTGAAATAACCTCCATACTACGGCCCATTTATATTTTCTTGGTTTCTACAGTTATTGTATGTTCTATACTTACATCTGAAGATTTGGATATAGGAACCACAGCTAAGAGAGAATATGCGGCATTTATCTTTCTAGATTTTTCAATGTAAAGTTTCTAATATGTTTGAGAATTTCATACCTAAGTTAGTATTTACATCATTTCTACTCCTCCTTCTTCCAAGTCCTTCTAATGCCCCAACTTCCTCTTGACTCACGATCTCTTCTTCTACAATCAAGGTTGCTTTACACACACACACACATACACACACATACACACACTTTACTGTGGTAATTTGAATAGGAATGGTCCCTATAGACTCATGTGTTTGAATGCTTAGCCCATAAGGAATGGCACTATTAGAAGGTATGGCCTTGTTGAAGGAAGTGTGTCACTGTGGGGGCAGACTTTGAGGTCTTATATGCTCAAACTATGCCCAGCAAGGCACTCAGTCTCTTTCTGTTGCCTGTGGATCAAGATGTAGAATGCTTAGCTACTCACCAGCACCATGTCTGCCTGCATGCTGCCATGCTTCTTGCCGTGACAATAATGGACTAAACCTTCGAAACTGTAAGTCAGTTTCAGTTAAATGTTTTCGTTTATAAGAGTTGCCGTAGTCATGGTGTCTCTTCACAGCAATAGATATCCTAACAAAGACACCTACTAAGTTTGAGTAGTGGTATATTTCTTTGTGCCTGTGTTGAGCAATGACTATTGGTATTGGATAATTGGTCATGGGGTTTGTCCCTAAAGACAGTGAATTATCTCTCTCAGCAGCCATTGATTGTCTGTAGCTCTGCATAAAGAGGGAACCTTGTGAGCTTTCCCCCATCCATGTTTGCAAGTAGACTGGTGATGCAATTATCCAAGTCACCGTATGGTGGATGTTTCGTGATTGTAGCATTCCTCTCATGTCTTGAAGACTCTTATCTAGCTGCAGATGTTCTGGTCCTCAGGCTCTTAAACTCTTCCTCTTCATCCATAATTTTTCCTGAACCCCAGGTGTAGGGATGGCATTCTAGATAATACCAATTGGGGATGGGCACCCCATGGTCACTTATTCTCTACAATTTGACCAGTTGCAAGTTTTTGTAACTCCTTAATGTGCTGATAAAAGAATATTCTTTGATGAGGACGGAGAGCTACACTTATTTGTAGGTATAAAATAAATATTTAGAATAAATTTAGAAATCATTTGGTTTAGAAAAAGAGTAGCAATAGGTTTTTCTCTAGGTGCTATGATATCTTTAGTCATGGGAAGTTGCCTAGGTTTACAGTACCATTCGTGAATTCCTTCATATTGAGCAGGCTTTAAGTTGAATTAGATAGCTGCTGGTTACCCTGAAAATATAAGTGCCAGTGTTGCACCGTTAGGGATATCTAGCCAGGCTGGTCATTGTGGTTCATAGGCTTCACAACTGGTTGGGATTATTGGATGTCTTTTTTCTTGTTCTAGTCATGACAAAAAATGGCTTCTATGTCTTGATAACAATCCATCATTCAGGGATTTAAAGCAGAACTCAAGGAGGCCAGGAATCTGGAGCAGGAATGAAACAGACCATGGAGGGGTATTACTTACTGGCTTACTCTGAATGGCTTGTTCAACCTGCTTTCTTATAGAACCCAAAACTACCTGCCCGTGGTAGTACAATCTACAGTGGGCCCTCACATTAATCAATAATCAAGAAAATGCTTCACAGATTGTCCTATTAGCCAATCTTATGGAGGCATTTTCTCAATTGATGTTCTTTCTTCTTAGATTACCTTAGTTTATGTCACATTGACAAAAAACAAACAAAAACTAAACAGCACATCTCCTTTGACAGCTTTGACAGTACCTTCTAATACTATGGAATCTAGTTCTCAGGGAGGAGGCTTCCAAGTCAGTATTGTCTTGATTCCCTCAAATCCCCTGTCTGAAGTGCATGGTGTCTTCAACATTAGGGTCTCACCTCTAAGTTTTGGGAAGCAACCGAGAGCAATGACAATAGGCTCCATTGTTTGGAGAGTGTCTTGGATACTCCTTGACCAATAACTCAAAGGAAGGTTTTCAATGCCTGGTGTAAGAGTAGTGTTTGTTGTAATGTATCAGTTGGGTTGGACACCCCATAGCCAGTTGTTCCTTGTAGTTTGACCAGTTGTGATTTTCTGTAATGATCTCCTGCTGAGAAAGGAAGCTTCTTTGTTGAAGGATAAGATCTACACTTATTTGTTTAAAATGAAATGTAGTTAGGAATTATACTGGTGTGCTGGCCAGTGTTTTGTCAACTCAATACAAGCTATAGTCATTGGGAAGAAGGACCCTTAATTGAAAACTTCCTTCCACACACAGATTGACCTGTTGGGCATTTTTTTTTGATTATTGATTGACGTAGATGTCTCATTGCATTCACAGTTCATTCCATACCAGGGCAGGTGTGCTTCTGAGTTGTGTGAAAAAAAAAGACATCTGAGCAAGCTGTGAGGAGCAAGCCAGTAGGCAACATTTCTCTGTGGCTTTTGCTTCAGCTTCTGCTTCACAGTTCGTGCCTTGGATTCCTTTCTTTACTTCCCTGAGAAGTATAACTTGAGACTTGTAAGCTGAAATAAACTCCTTCACAGGTAGCTTTTGGTCACGGTGTTTTATCACAGTGATATAAAGTTAGCTGAGACAACTGGCTTAGGAAAGTGACAGTAGTAGTTTCTTGTCCCCACTATGGTCCATGACCTTATTAACCATGGGGAGTTGGCTAGATTTCTATTATCGGGTATGGCTTACCTCTTGTTTAGTGTGCTTTAGGTCTTAATAGAGAACTGTTGTTTATCACCAAAATATATGAGCAACTGTTGCACTTTTAGGGATATCTTGCCATCCTGGTCACTGTTTTGATTCATAGTAATCAATGTTGCATACAACTATTGATTGCCTTTCTCACATAGCAGCTTGCATATCACCTTCCAGTACTTTGAAAACTAATTCTTTGGGTATGAAGCTTTTGGGTCAGATCCAGCCTAAATGATTCCAGTCCAAAGTGTGTTCAGCAAGAGAACTGCCTTCAACTTCTGGGAGGTAAGCAAGGGAAACGCAATAACTTATGTTGTTTTGTGAGTCTCCTACTCCTTTGACCAACAAAAGTGCTGAAGTGTCTGGTGCTGAAGTTTTGTTAGTCTATGTCTCTTGGAGGCATTTAACTCAAGTGGCATAACTTCATTTATATCATTTATATATATATATATATATATTAGTTCCATCCATTTACTTTCAAGTATCATTTTTCCTTACATCTGAATAATATTCCATTGTGTGTATAAGCCATGTTTTTATTTTCCATTTACCAGATGAAGGTTATTTGGTTTTTGTTCATTTCATAGCTATTTTGGACAGAACAATGAGCACAACTGAACATAGGATGTTAAGAGTAGGATGTTAAGCCTCAAAGTGGTTTTAAATTGCATTTTCCGGATTGCTATGGCTGTTGAACACATTTCCAACATATCTTAACCATTTCTATTTCTTCTGAGAATTCTCAGTTCATATCCATATCCCATTTTAATTGAGCCATTTATTTCCTCATTCTTTGTATTTTGACTTTTTTGCATAGTGTAGATATCAATCCTTTATCAGATTTGTAACTGCCAAAGATTCTCTCTCACTCTGTGAGCTTCCTCTTCACTTGTCTGATTGTCTTCCTTGCCCCTAAGAAGTTTGGTTTTTGAGATTCCTTTTGTGAATTGTTGGCCTTAAGTCCCGAATGAAAGGAGTCCCATTCAGAATGTTTTTTCCTGCACCAGTGTTTTGTAAGGTGCTGTCATATTTTCTTCTAGTATTTTCAGCATTTCTTGTTTCACTTTAGGTCTTTGATCCATATGAGATTGATTTTTGTGCAGTGTGTTAGATGTGAGTATAGTTTAATAATTTTACACATGGACATCCTAATTTTCCCAGCACCATTTGTTAATGATACTGTTATTCCTCACTGTGTATCTTAGGAATTTTTGTCAAATGTCAGATGTCTCTAGTTACATGCATTTATTATTTGGATCGTCTGTTTTTTTCCATTGAAGACCTTATTTGCTTATATCAGGAAAGTTTAGTGTTGACTGACTGTTGTAAATTGGATTGAGGCCCAAAAGTCAGAACTTGATGAATGGGTTAAGCCATGCTTGCACTAGCTGTTAACTGTATTCACCCCATATGGGACTGGGTAAGAGATGCTTCCAAAAAGAATTATATGTGATTATTTTGACTAAGGGGACTATGGGTGTTGAGTAGATAATCCATAAATATTTACTGTACTGGCGTACATGGTTGCTTGAATATGAAATGTAATAAAAGAATATGAAAAAAGCATTGTAAATTGAAAACTATTCTATTGATGGCTATCATTAGGTTTATTTTGTTAGTATAATATATTTCAGAGGGTTAGATATGTGCTGAAGTTTAAAAGTTACATACTAGCAAACTATTATTATATCTATAACTTTTTACAATAGATGAATATTGATTAGTTTTACTTTTTCTTTCAATTTTAAAACACATATAGAGTCTAGATTCTAAAACAAAACCACAAAATGATTAAAATCTGCTTTATGTATATGAGAAATGTTGTTTTAGGCACTTTTCAAAGTAGCATGATAGAAAACTTCTCCTGTTTATTTTTATATAAATATTTGTTCACCCACTTTAGCACATAACACTTGTTTTTAGTTTCAGCTGCCTGGAAAATATTTTTTTTCATACAGTGGCCAAAGCTTGATTTGATTGCATTATATAGGATGATGAATGACACTGAATGTCAGTCACTAGAAATGTGATTATGAACTTTCTTAAAAGTGATCTACTGTACAATAGACAAATTAGGCTTGATTTGAATAGTAGCTAATTATTAACTCAGAGATGATGGCCTCAACCACAACAAAACCATTTAAGCAAGTTCACTGTGGAGACATAATGGTGCCCGGGATGTGGTTTGTAGTGGGCACCAAATATTTTGTACTTTCAAAGCTATAAACTTTTAACCCTTGTCATAAAATTCTTTTGATTTTCTTTTAGTCTTAATATGATTTAGAGTTGTTCACTCAAGATTGTCTAATGTCAGCATCTAAATACTATGTCCTTAGATGATATTGGTAAAGAGCAAGGAAGTGGGTGTGGATGTGGTTCTAATTACTCTGCTGTTCTGACTCTTCTGTTGTGGCTTTCAGAAATATCTTTTGTAAGTTTAATATCCTTCCTGTACGTAATTGTATCCAGGCTGCCTTAATTATTCTATAGTGAGTTAGTGTTTTAGTTCCGCAGTTATTTTCACAGATAGAGCATTTAGTCACTTTTAATGCTACAGTCTTTCCCTATATTTGAATGTTGCTCATATTGCAAGTACATAAACATGTTAGAATTTATAAAAGCTTAACTTGTTGTGCAGTTTTGTCAGTAAACTTTCAGAATCACAAGCAAGTATACTCATCTGAAATTTATCATTTTTTCTGTAAGATATATTGTGTTTGTAATATTCATTTACTTTTTAAAGTTTAATTTTATTGAAGTATATATAAAATCCACTTCAATGTCAACTTAATAATTCTGATATATTTATAAAGTTACAAATCCACCATTATAAGTCAAGATTTGAAATGAGTATTCACACAGTGACCTCTGATTTTATTTGAGGCCAGAGCAGACTTGCTTTGAATTGGGGAGGAATCTACACCTGGGCAGATGCAGAAGAATTCATGACTCATTTTAATATCTGTTACTCTAGGAACTTGACATTTATGGATTTTTTCTACAAAATATTCAAAAATATATTGTGTAATTGCATTGCTATAAAGATGAATACAGTTCATTATTTTGTTTGCTGTTATTACATTGTTATTTTTGTTTTATAATTTTAAAGAAAGAAATTATAATTAAATATTTTTATGCCCCTAAAGTACTGTGACTATTAGACACTATGTCTATTGTACCTAATCAGATGGTTCTTGAAGAAGCGTGGTAAGAAAGATCTGTAAATAAGCGAGGAGAAGATAAACTTGTGTGTTTAGGAAGGAACTGGAGCTAAACACCAAAATTATGTTGAGGTGCAGGTAGGGGATTGACAGGTACAGGAGCATATAATCTATGGTGAAGGAAGCAATATTGTAGGGAAAGAAAAAGTAGTAACATGAGAAAGTTCAAAAGTTCTCGAACAGTGATTTGGAATTTTTATATCTCTTTTAAGAGGCCTATTGCATTCTTGCTTTAAAGACCCCATCAATCATTGCATATCTGTTGTTGGTTTCTGTAATTAAATTAAGTTTATTTTAAAAAATTTTGTATCTATGTACTGTATTTACATACTTTCCCCTTCTTCCCCTTCTCTCCATCGCCCCCATATCTTCAACCTCCATTTCATCTCAAATTCAGTCTTTTTTCTTTAATTATTGTTGTTACACACACAGACACACACAGACACACACACACATTCACACACAACCTGCTGAGTCCATTTAGTATTGCTCATATGTGTATGTTTTAAGCACTGACCACATGATATTGGATAAATAATTAGGGGTCTCATCCCTGGGGGAAGATTAATTCTCCTTTAATTATGGTTCTTCTTTTACATATCTATGTTGGTATGTCAATTGATATTTTCATTATTCAGGCTTTTTTTTAAAGGAAGAATATTGTTGAGAGTTCAAGGATACAGCCTCCTTGTTATATATAGAAGACATTATTTTGCAGCAGACTTCATGTTCTTCTGTATCTTAAAATTTTTCTGCCTTTCTCTGAGTCTCAGGTGTGGGAGTTGTGTTATAGATTTATCAGTTAAGGCTGGGCACCCCACAGTCAGTTGTTCCCTGTATTTTGATCAGTTACTTTCTGTAACTGTCTCCTTCAGTTGAAAAAAAAAAGCTTCTTTGATGCAGGTTGAGATCTATACTTATTTGTGAGTATAAGGATAAGTTTTTTGAATGCAGTTAGGAATCATACATTTTAGGAAAAGTGACAGTAGTAGATTCTCCTCTAAAATCTAGGACCTCACTAGCTGTGAGCAGTTGGGGATATTTTTAGGATCAGGCATGATTACCTTCCTGTAGAGTGACCCTAACTTTAATTAGAGAGCTGTTGTTTACCACCAAGATGTAAGTGCCACTCTTGTACTTTTAGAAATATATTGCCATGATAGTCATTGTTGTGGTTCATAGATATCGCTGTTGATAAAACTACTGATTGCTTTTCACTTGGCAGCTTGCATTACCTTCCAGTACCATTGAAGCTAGTTCTCGGGAAAAAGGCTTTTGAGTAAGACCCAGTTCAATTTTTTGAAGTCCTGTGTCTTAAGTTCATGGTGTCTTCAACAATAAGGACTTACCTTCAATTTGTAGGAGTTAACCAAGGGCAACAATAATAGTCTGTATTGTTCTCATAGTCTCTTGGACTCCTCTGACCAACAACTCAAAAGAGATTTTTCATGCTTGTTACTGGGGTTTTTCTTATATAGTCATTGACTTGCGGGAGGATCATTAAACTATATGTACATATATGCAAATATAGTTATATATTATTTTAATTTGTGGTAGATATAACAGTATGAATTCCCAATAGATTTTCTAAACATCCACAGTGTTTTTCTCTTCTTTTTCTTCTCTTTCTGTGTTGTCTTATGTCCTCCTTTCCAATTAAATCCACCCAACCCTGCATAGTTCACTGAAGAAGAAACAAAATGTCTAAGTAATATTTTAAAAATATTCCATATCCTTAGCAAATATGGAAATGCAAATTAAAACAACTTTGAGATTTATTTTATCCAGTGAAAATGGTTAAGAGCAACAAAACAACTGTCAACAAATGTTAAAGATGTAGGGGAAGGGGAACAGTTATTCACCATTGTGCAAGTGCAGCCTCTCTGGAAATCAGTATGGAGAATTCTCAAACATTTAAAAATAGGTTTGCGACATGACCCGGCTTTGTAACTCCTTGACATATGCCCAAAGGACTCGCCATCCTCCTCTGTAGAGACGTGCTCAGCCAAGTGGGTACCTGTCTAGTCACAGCAGCTAGGAAATGGAAGCAACCTGTAGGTCCTTCAGCTGATGAGTGGGTAATAAAATGTGGCTCATTTATGCAATGGAATACTGTCTGGGTATAAAGGAAAATGGAACCAGTAAATTCACAGGTGAGTGGATGGAACCAGGAAATAGAAAACATTACACTGAGTGAGGTTACCCAGACCCAGAAAGACAGATGCCACATGTTCTGTCTAATCATTGGTTTCTAATTCCAAATATTCACATGTGCATATATAACTTGGAGTAACTGAAGAAACTAAGAAAGTCAACAGAGACCATTTGGGCAGAGGGGATGGAACTCTGGAGAGAGGGACTATCAGGGTATGGGAGATATTAAGTGGGAAATGGAAAAAAAACTGGCCTGTTTGAAGTCTCGGTCTCACATTCATTCTCTAAGCAATGTGTTCTGTGATTAAAGCCTTTCTCTGCTCTACAGTTTTGAACTCAGTTTATGTGTATGGATGTTAACATTTACGTGCTGTTCTCTTTGGCTTTTAAGATTTTAAAAAATTCTACTTCTATGAAAAATGTCATAGGACTTGCACAAAACCTTCAGGCTTCTAATTATTTTCACAATAGAAATTCTTCCAATTAATGAATATGGGCATTTGTGTGCTTTTTGTCTTTCATCAATATTTTATACACTTAACTGTATATTTTTTTCTTTGGTTGAATTTATTCTCAAGATATTTTGTTTTTAGTAATATGTGAAATCATGTTCTTGGTTTCTTTTGAAGATAGTTACTAGCAGGTGTGTGTGTGTGTTTATGTGTGTGTGTGTAAGTTTTAAGGTTTCCTATGTATAAAAAAATCACTTCCGCAAATGGGGACAGTTCTATTTTTTCCTGTTTTCACTTTTGACAAAAGAATCTTTTGGCTTCTTTCTGCCTAATTGCCCTGCCTAGGATTTCTGGTATTACACTGAAGTATTCAGGTTTTGTTTCCAGTCTCAGAGGAAAAGTTTTATATTTTACTGTTGATTATTGTTTTAACTGTGAATCAGCATAGATTGCCTTTGCTGCATTGAAGCATATTTTTTTCTATAATTAATTTGTGGAGATTTTTTTTATCATGAGAGGAAGTTGAATTTTATCAAATGCTCTTTATGTGCCAATCGTGAGAGTAATATGATTTTTATCTCTCATTTTGTTAATGTAAGCAAAGCATTCTGCAGTAAAGAGAATGAGTTAGATGGTTTATATTTTCTGATTTCAAAGCATACTTAAAAACTATTGTAATTACAACAGTATGATATATGAAAATAAAAGACACGTAACCCAAAGAAACAACATAGGAACCCCATAAATAAAACCATTGACTTGGAGTCAACTGATCCTTGACAAAGGGACCACTAAAATACAATGGAAAGAAAGAAAATCTCTTGAAAAGTAGCATTAGTCCTTTGCATGGTGGCTTATGCCTGTAATCTTGGCATTTGAGGCAGAGGGATTGCTGTGAGTTTGAAGCTAGTCTGAACTACATATTAAGTTCAAGGTCAGCTTGCATTATAAAGTGAAATGTTCTCTTAAATAATAGCAACAGCAACAACAAACAACAACTCCCCTAAGAATATACAGGCACATATATATGAAACACACACACACACACACACACACACACACACACGATCACATCAAACTAGAGAAAGCTTCTACTTAAGAAAAAAAACATCAATGTGATGAGTAGATAACCTAATAATGGACAAAACACTGAGAACCATACATACACTAAAAGGTGTCTAAAATGTGTGAAGAACTAAACAAAAGACCCAGATGTTTCTCAAAATAAAAGGGAAACATGAACAACTGGGGTATGAAAATACATCCAACATAATTATCAGTGAAAAGCAAATCAAAACATCAGTGAGATGCTCTTTTTAATGTTTTTAATTCTTTATAGTTCTTAGTTATGACATACCTGTGAGAAATTAATTAGCTGGGATGCTAAGTAATGTGGATTTTATGGTTAATTTTATTTTGAAGGTGACTAAGTTACTCTAATTTCAAGTATTATCATGTAACATGTATAGATGTTTTATTTTTCTACTTTAGGAAATGTGGTAATATACTTATTACATACTTACCATGTTTTACTTATAGTAAATGCAATATACTTAGTACATATATTCTAGTACATTTTCTTTTATCTTTAGTAAATATATTCTAGTATATTTTATTATATTCTTAGTAAATATTATGTTCTACTATAATAAATGTAATATACTTATTACATTTTACTTATAGTAAATGTAATATACTTAGGACATACTTAGTTATTAATATACTCATTACATTTGTACCTTAAAGATTATTATTGATAACCAAATATTTTTATATATTCAGGTATACTTAAGGAATAAGAAGTTAAGTTACATGGAACCCACCCATGTACCTGTCCATTCATCCATCCATCTGTCCATCTATCCAATTATAGTTGTTTAGTGTCAGCCATTTATCAGACACAAATTTCTTGCCATATGGAAGTTTCATTGTAGTTAGAGAAGATATCAGCAAGAAATAAGTGATGAATTCACAGGAGGGAATGCCCAGCTTCATAAAGTGGAGGGCTTGCTTGCATTAATTAGTTTGGTTTAGAAGTGTTCCTGACACAGAGCAATGTATTACAAAAATAGCGGTCAAAAGTTGATGGATTTTAGAAATCAATGGAATGTTGAGATAATTGACCAAAAGATTCCTTGATTTTTTTCATAACAGAAAAATAAAAAAGCGCTTTTAAGACAGTGTAATGATAGTTGAAACTACAGTAACCTTTTGTCATGGACACTAACTCTGGTAATTTAATAATACTCATCTGGAGAATAAAAAGTGTCTCAAATAAAATTTGAATAAACTTTTTATTCAAAATAAAAAGTTTAGGATTATGTAGTAGACTTTTATTTCTGTGGGGAACCATTTCTGGGCAGGGAACCTGTCAAATCTCTAGAGCAGGAATTGAATCCTGGTGCTGTTTTTATGAATGGTAATAGAAACAACAAAGAAAGAAAATCAGATTAAAGCTTCCTGCTTCTTGGACTGCCTGGAGACTAATATTGAGACGGCAGAGAAAGAGCTGTTTTTATTAACTACATCTTCCTAGCTGCTGTACTAGGGAAGTGCTGTCTATCTGCTGACCTGTGTTGTATTATATAAGTTGTTTTCATTAAATCTAAATTATTGTGACTTAATAACTTTGTGCTTTAATAAAGTACAATTTATATAATATTTATAATGTACTTAGATTATCTAATCATTTTGTAAAATTCATCTACTATAGTCTCAACTGACTGAAAGAGAAAGAGGAACACAGAGTAGTAACTTATTTCATGACACATAGCCAGTATCAATGCAAGGTCTGAACTAGAGACCATGTTGTCCACCTTGTCACTGCCTTACATACATAAGGCTAATGTCGGATGTCCTTCTGTATATGTGTTGCTTTTATTGGATAACGAATAAAGATCTTTCATCAATGGCTTAGCAGACTAGTAAAACCAGGTGAGAAATCCAAACAGAGATATATATATAGAGAGAGTAGGCAGAGTCAGGGAGATGCCATGTAGCTGCTGAAGGAGACAGATGCTCAGAGCCTTTACCAGTAAGCCACAGCCTCATGGTGATACATAGATTAATAGAAATGGGTTAATTCAAGATGTAAAAGCTAGCTAGAAATATGTCTGAGTCATTGGTCAAGAAGTGTTGTACTTAATATAGTTTCTGTGTGTCTGTGTGGCCAGGAAACTAAAGGTGCACTCTCCTTTTACATAAGGCCTCAATATTTCCACGTACTTAGTTCTGAAGATATTTACTAGATACCAAAGCTAAGCCTGCTGTCATTCCTAGAGATGAATAAAGTTTTCTGGGAAACTTTTTTCTAAAAGAAATGTACACAAAGATATAGCTACTAGAAAAGTGTCTCTGGTAGTCTTATAGTGACGCTACTATGCTGTCTTCTTACAAAGACCTAGGTGCTGTTACATTTTAGGTCATACAATTCCCTAACTGACCAAAATGCCATTATTTGGCCCTTGCCTATCCTGCTTTTATTTATATAAGGTCAGTAGATATTCCCTCTCTTATTACTGATTTTAATAACTTGTTATCTGTCTTTTCCTTGGTGATCTTAGCTTAAGGCTTATTAATTTTGTTGATTCTTTTAAAATGTCCTTTTATTAGGATCTATTAATTATATGTAATGATGGGTTTCACTGTGACATTTTTATACACATATTTTATACACATCAAAATGCATATTTTCATCATATTCATCTCTGAAATTTTATTGATTCTTTACAGTGATCTCCTTAAATTTTTCTGGTTTTTTACATTCTATTTTATTTACTTCTACTCTTTGTAAAATTAATTTTAAGTTAGCAAACAAAGTAATAGCATTTTTCTTTTCTTTTTTAAAAAAGAAAACAAACTATTGTTTTTCATTCTACATACCAATCTGTTTCCACTCCCTCCCCTCTTTCCATTTCCTTCACTTACTAACCCCCCATTTCCCACACACTCTTTAGAGAAGATAAGGCACATTGCTTTGGGGAAGGTCCAAAGTCCACCCCCCACTATACCTATGTTGAGCAAGGTATCCTTTCAAGGAGAATGGGTTCCCAAAAAGCCAGTACAAGCAGTAGGGATAAATCCTGGTGCTACTGACAGTGAACCCACAATCTGCCCCAGCCATACAACTGTCACCCACATTCAGAGGGTCTAGTTTGGTCCTATGCTGGTTCCTTCCCTATCCGACTGGAGTTGGTGAGCTCCCATTAGCTCAGGTGAACTGTTTCATTGAGTGAATCCATCATGGTCTTGACCTCTTTGCTCATAATCTCACTCTTCCCACTCTTCAACTGGACTTTGGGAGCTCAGTCCAGTGTGCCACTGTGGGTCTCTGCCTCTGTTTCCATCAGTTGCTGGATGAAGGTTCTTTGGTGACATNACTGTCACCCACATTCAGAGGGTCTAGTTTGGTCCTATGCTGGTTCCTTCCCTATCCGACTGGAGTTGGTGAGCTCCCATTAGCTCAGGTGAACTGTTTCATTGAGTGAATCCATCATGGTCTTGACCTCTTTGCTCATAATCTCACTCTTCCCACTCTTCAACTGGACTTTGGGAGCTCAGTCCAGTGTGCCACTGTGGGTCTCTGCCTCTGTTTCCATCAGTTGCTGGATGAAGGTTCTTTGGTGACATTTAAGGTATTTATCAATGTGAATAACATACAATATCTTGGAGTAACTCTAACCAAACAAATGGAAGAACTGTATGACAAGAACTTTAAATCTTTGAAGAAAGAAAGTAAAAAAGACACCAGAAAATGAAAAGATCTCCCACGCTCTTGGGTAGGCAGAATTAACATAGTAAAAATGGCAACCTTACCAAACGCAATCTACCGATTCAATGCAATGCCCATCGAAATCTCAGTAAAATTCTTCATAGACCTCAAAAGAACAATATTCAACTTCATAAGGAAAAACAAAAAACCCAGGATAACCAAAACAATCCTGTAATATAAAGGAACTTCTGGAGGCATTATGATCTCTGACTTCAAACTCTACTACAGAGCTACAGTACTGAAAACAGCCTGGTATTGGCATAAAAACAGGCAGAAGGACCAATGGAACTGAATTGAAGACCCGGATATCAATCTACACACCTATGAACACCTGATTTTTGACAAAGAAGCAAAAAGTATAAAATGGAAAAAAGAAAGC
>LOJH01014300.1:0-23942 GCA_001685095.1 Ellobius talpinus | reverse complement strand
TTTTGATTGATTTTAGTTTGAAATCTATTTTGTTAGATATTAGGATAGCTACACTAGCTTGTTGCTTAGGACCATTTGATTGGAAATTTTTTCCCCAACCCTTTACTCTGAGGTGATATCTGCCTTTGAGGTTGAGGTGTGTTTCTTGTATGTAGCAGTAGGATGGATTCTGTTTTCGTATCCAATCTGTTAGCCTGTGTCTTTTTATAGGTGAGTTGAGTCCATTTATATTAAGGGATTTTAATGATCAGTGATTGCTAGCTCCTGTTATTTTAGTTTTTGTTGTTGGTGATGCTATTGTGTATGTTTTTCCCTTCTTTGGGATTTGCTTCTGTGAGATCATCAATTGTCTGTATTTCTGTGGATGTAGCAACTTCCTTGGGTTGGAGTTTTCCTTCTAGCATTTTTTGTAGTGTTGTGTTTGTGGCTAGATATTGGTTAAATCTGGTTTTGTCATGGAATATCTTGTTCTGTCCTTCTATGGTGATTGAAAGTTTTTCTGGGTATAGTATTCTGGGCTGACATCCACGGTCTCTTAATATCTGCATAATGCTTGACTACGACCTTCTGGCTTTCATTGTCTCCAATGAAAAGTTAGGTGTAATTCTGTTCGGTCCATCTTTATATGTTACTTGGCTTTTTTCCTTTGAAGCTCTTAATATTCTTTCTTTATATTCTGCATGTTTAGTGTTTTGGTTATTATGTGGCGAGCGGACTCTTTTTTTGATCCAATCTATTTGGTGTCCTGTAAGTCTCTTGTATCTTCATATGCATATCTTTCTTTAGGTTGGGAAAGTTTTCTTCTATGCTTTTGTTGAATATATTTTCTGTGCTTTTGAGTTGAACTTCTCTTTCTAGCCTGATCATTCTTAGGGTTGGTCTTTTCATGGTGTCCCATGTTTCCTAGATAATTTGTGTTAAATTTTGTTAGATTTAATGTTTCCTTTGACCGATGAGTTCATTTCCTCTATTGTATCTTCAGCGCTGGAAAGTCTCTTTCCCATCTCTTGTATTCTGCTTTTTATGCTTGCATTTGTGGTTCCTGATTGTTTTCTCATAATTTCCATTTCTATNNNNGCTTGCATTTGTGGTTCCTGATTGTTTTCTCATAATTTCCATTTCTATAATTCCTTTGGTTTGTGTTTTCTTCATTGTCTGTATTTCAATTTTCAAGTCTTGAATCATTTATTTCATCTGTTTGATTGCTTTTTCTTGGTTTTCTTTAAGGTATTTATTAATTTCTTCCAATTTTTTGTTTGTCTTTTTCTCCATTTCTTTGAGGGAATTTTTCATTTCCTCTTTAAGGGCCTCAAACATTCTCCTAAAGTTATTTTTTAGTTTATTTTCTTCTGCTTCATCTATATTGGGGTGTTCAAGTCTTGCTATTTTGGGACCACTAGTTTTTGTTGGTGTTGTGTTGCTCTTTGTGGTGTTGTGTGTGTTCTTACCTTGTCTACCCATCTTTTTCTCTGACTGGTGTAGTTGGTACTGTGACTCTGGTGATCAATCTTCCAGGTGCAAGGCTCAGATGGTTGTTCCTCGTGGAACAGACAGGGCCATGGTTCTAGTCACCCCAGAGGTCACTCAGTGTTTCTGGAGGTCGCTCATCACTCTTGGGGATCACTCTGCAATCCCCTGGGGTCCTTCGGCCCAGCTCCCATGGAGGTTGGTTGCTTAGGGATACACCTGCTGAAGTCGCTGCCTTGAGATTGCTTCAGCAGAGGTCTCTGGCTTGGGCCTGCTCCCTTGGTGGTTACTTTCTTGTACCTGCTTCTGTGGAGGTTGCTGCCTTGGGTCTGCTCTGGTGGAGGTCTAGAAGTAAGATTCTAAGTGCCGTATTTTTCTTCCAGAAGACAAGCATGTCTGTGACTTCATTAAAGATTTTTTTCATAATCTTAGGGGTACACTTACCTAATGCAACCCAGCATGGGTGCAGACATCACCTAGCATTCTGTGTTATCTTTCAGAATTGGTGACTACCAGACAAGTATCAGGTACTTATATTTTGGCTTATTCTTTTGCTCTAAATGAGCATTTTTGTGAATTTGCTCATCATTCATTAAATTGTGGCAGCCTAACTTATTAGCTTGAAAGTTGAATACAAGCAAATTCCAAGGAAGGACTCCATTTTTGCACATGAGCCATAAAATAAATGGGCTCTGTTAGGCATGCTGTGACCATCAGATAATTAGCTTCATCAGACTGGGTTGCATGCTCCAGATCTGGCCTTGCTCCAGATTAAGGGATGGCAGACTCTAGTGCACAGGACAAATCCAGTCTGTGACCAGTTTCACAGAGAGAATTTTCACAAAGGTATTTGCATTCTTAAAGCGTTCTAATAGGGAAAGAATATGCACTAGTAGTCGTATGTGGCTTATAAACACTAAAGCATTAACTATGTGAATCTTTACAAAAAAGAACAGGGTTTTCCCTTCCCTGTTCCAAATGTCTGTGCTCTTTCCTTAGGTATTACAAATCAGAAAGAACAATATAATACCTCTTACATAATTGCTGAGAACCGTGTCTTACAATTTCAGCATAGCTCTGAGCAGAGATAAGTTCATTTCTAGCCCGTCAAAATGGAGGCTCAAAGTCCATGTATACAGTAATCTGTAGTAATTCATAAGAGACAGAGGGGATAGAGCAGGGGCCTGCTAGACGGTGCTCAGGGTCTACACTCTCAATGACAGAGGACAGAGACCAACCCTTGCCTCAGCATATCCTTTTGGTAAGAAAATAGGGAAATTGTGTCTGACCTAAAATCCTGGTCAGTGGGTTACTGAAGAGAAAAGCATCATTAATATACCAAGACAGCTGATACCTGGACTCATGCCCTATGGACTCATGCACTCTGGACCCTCCAGAAGCCAGGATATCAGAGACTTGTATAGTTCAGAGTTCATTGCTACTGTGATTGTTGTCCAGTAGAAATAATTGTGTCTCTGTATTGTTCTGTGTCTCAAAAATGAACTTCATAATCATCTCACCATGGTGGTCTAGAGAACATATGGGAGAGATATTTCTTGTGGGGCCTGCTTTGTGGATCTGCACAGGTCCTCACGGTCCTTGGTGAATGAAACTTCTTTGCTGATTTCTGCGTATAGCTAAGCTTTCCGTAGTACGTGTTGTTCTCATCTCTACCCTCAGCCTCCCTCTCTTTTGTATAAGGTTCTCTGCAGACTTCTGTACTTCTCAGTATTGAATACTTGGATTGGCTGGCCCAGCTCAAATGGTGTTTCCTCAGAGGCCTCCCAGACTCTTCTGAATAGAGGACTATTCATTTCTTTTTCTGCCCTGTGCTGTGTTTTCCTTTCCCTGTCTTCATTACGGTTAAAATTCATTCGCAGAAGTAACCACCTCATTAAACACTGGTTGCAAGCACCACAGAGTGCTTGATTCACTGCCCAGTGGGTAGCACAGCTTTGGACACAGAGAAAGAACTCAGCCATTGTGGAGCAGATACCTAAAACAGCCATTTGCAAACACATTATGTGGATGAGAAAAATGAAGGGAATCTCACTCTCAGAGATTACAGCTAGCCAAAAGCCAGAAAGCTGCTAGCTAATACATGAGTCCAGAATGTGGTCTGAAAATAGGGCCTTATTTCACTTTTCCCTGTTGAATTTAGCAACACAGAAGAGATAGAACCCTCTTCTATGGCTTAAGTCTGCTTTGGAATCCTGTGGTCTATAAGTGCTTAAGATCTGTGGTGCTTACTTGGGCAATCAGTAAATGTAAGACCTATTTTAAAAGGAGAAAATGGAGGCTGGAGAAATGACCCCATGTTAAGAGTTCCTGTTGCTCTATCATGATGATCAGATTTGGAATTCCAGTTCCCACAATAGGCAGTTCATAAATTCCTGTAACACCAGCTCCAAGCTCTTAGCTATTGCTCCAGTGCCAGCCTGCCTGCCGGCCTGCTGCCTTGCTCCCTGCCGTGGTGGTCATGGACTCTAACCCTCTAGAACCATGAGCCCAAATCACATACTTTCTATTAAAAGCTGCCTTAGTCATGGTATCTTAGCATAGCAACAAAAATGAAGCTAAGACAGTGGCCACAGAACCAAGGATATATGGAAAGCACTAATGGGACTCAATGACTTGAAGAAAACTCAGATGGATTTGGAATTAGGGAGTAGTTTTGGGAGGGGATGGGAGAGGGGGTGAATATGATTAAAATTTAATATATGAAATTCTCAAAGAATGAATAGAAATACTTTAAAAATAAATCCTTAAAAGTAGATGGGTGGGAAGGAGGAAGGGAAAGAGGGAGGGAGGACAGACATGAAAGGCAACCCTCCCTCTTTGGTGGTGAAAGACATCCTTTCTCACCTGAGCAGAGCTGTCTGGCTCTGTCCCACCACCTGTACTTGGAAGAAAGCATGACTTTGACAAATGCAGGTAGAGAGTCCCAAGTTGATGACTGGGTGACCCATCTCTAGACTCATAGGTCCCGAGCACATGGGAGTTTAACAGTCCCGTAAATATTAGGCACTCCCTTTCCTAAGCTCTGACAGCCCCCGCATCCATTCATCTCAGTGCTCTGCTACCTCCTTCTGCACACTGAAGAACTGTCCAGGAGTGTTTGTTTTATGGTTCACCTAAATGGCTTTCATGTCCGCAGGCCACGGTAGGGATGAGAAGAGAGCGCTGTGGGGAGACCTACTCAGTGCTATAAATACCCAGCACGGATGGAGTCCTCTTCTCCGCACCATCTGACTTGTTCTGGAAGCCTGACAGATGCTGAAAAGCAGACATCAACCCCTTCATGTCACTGGAAGAAAAGAAAATCCTCCCTGTGTGAGGATTTCCCAGACTCCTCCTTAGAGTGCTCCTCCCCAGAGAGGGAGACAAATTCAAGTTACCTCAGAACCTACCTAGCAGAGAAATTTTCACGGATTAGTGACTTAATAAGATTATATTGGACAAATAAGCTAATAAATCACCTCTATGAAACCAAAGAATAAGTCTAGAAAATTCTCTCCCAGCATCGTGTGTTGCTCAGCCCTAGCAAGCAGCTTCTACAGGGTTATTCCAGGTCTCTGCTGTATCAAGAGTCTAAGATCCTTTGAGAAGACTAATTATGAAGAACCTTGGCTGAAAAACCATCAGGGTGGCTGAAAGATTCTTGTCCTAACCCTAAGGATAGCTGCAATCAAACTCACTTATATAACATCTGCTCCAGAAATGAACTTGAGTCCTTGAAATATAATCACATGATCCCATGCAGAATGGAGGATCACGGCAGACAAGATTAACTTCTGCTTATCTCTTCCTGGTGAATGAACCCTTTTATCAGCTCATCTACATCTTCTCACGTGTAGCTTTAGCTGAGAGTGAAGGATATGAACTCAAATGTAGAACAACTAACAGACACTGCCATTATTTTCTCATGTTGCAAAAAGAATTTTAACCATGTCACCTGGATCTCCTCCTACCTTATTTATTGTTTCCCCATGCTCTTCGGGGTGTGGTAAGAATGCAAAGGTTATTCCCTTTGGTGACACAGAGGAGTGCCCATTGCTCCAAAGAGTTCCAGCATCCATGTCCTGGAATGGAAGAACATTTCTGAAGCAACTCTAACCAAAGAACAATGGTTCTAGACATAGCAGCTTCAAGAATGACCAAAACCTGGCTCCTTGGCCAATTACTGTAAGAAATAAATAAATTTCTTTAAATTTCATGCTCACATGCAAGTGTCTACATGTATGTATGTGTACCACATGTGTGTGGGTACCTACAGATGCCAGAAGAAGGTGTCAAATCCCCTATAACAGGAGTTACAGGTGACTGTGGGCTGTCATGTGGGACCCAAATTCCAATCTTCTTCATGAGCAGCAAGTACTCTTAACTGCGGAACCACCTCTCCAGCCTCAGGAGAGTCAAATATCATGAAGGAATGGTGGACTTCTTCATGATTAGCGTGTCTCACCCTCACGTGTCTTGGGTGTAGCGAAGAGAGGCAAAACAGGGAAGGTTCAGCGTGGCAACATCTGCTGTTCCTTGAACACCTAGAAGCAGCAACCCTCAGTTTCCCAAAGGGCTCCATCTCAACAGTTGTGATTTTGTGTGTCTTTAACAAGTTAATTTTGGCAAATCAGTTGTTGATGTTGTGGTGGTTTGTGAAAGTTTGCATCCCCACCTTCAGCATAGTCCAGCCTCTTTCCCTGACCGATCCTCTGTTGGTTTCCTGGGGCTGCCGAAAATAGACTGACTTCAAACAGACATGCATTCCTGCCTGGTTCTGCAGGTTGCAGATCTGAAACCAAAGTGTTAGTTCGTCGTGCTCCCTCTGCTCTGGGGGGAGCCAGATCGTTCCCTCTTCTAGCTGAAGTGGCTGCAGCCCCCTCCACATTCCTTAGTTGGTGGCTGCCTGCTTCCACATTCTGCCTCTTTCCTCACATAGCCTCATGTTCATCTTTTGTGCCTCTATATCTGAACTTCCCTTTCTTCCTCCTACAAACACATCAGAAGTTGATTTTAGGGTCCCTGATCTAGCATGTTCTCCCTCATCTTAACTAGAATATTTCTTCAGATGATTTTTTCCCAGATAAGTCCCACTGCCAGTCAAGAGGTTAAAACATGAATCTACTGTCTTGAGTGACAAGTTTCTTCCTTATAAGCTCATGTACAGAACATTCCATGGCAGAGACCATGAGGCCAACATGACAAACCAGACTGCCATGTTTAATGTAATCCAGAAATACCATGTGGTAGGCCTGTTGCTGTATAAGTTTAATGTTAGTACCTAGGATGCTGAGGCAGGAGGATTACATGAGTTCAAGGCCAACCTGGGCTATATAGCAAGACCTTTTCTCAAAAACACCAAACAAGCAAATGAACAAAAATAAACAAAAGAAGAACAAAGAAATGTTTGTGGATAAGCATCCAGGGTACCAGAGAGCATCGTTGCTGTGTCTTTTACTTGTATCAGTTAAAAAGTCAGCATAGGGCTGAGGACGGCTTGCTACACAAGCATGTAGACATGAGATCGAATCTCCAGTGCCCACAAAGGTCTGTCTATGGCTCCATGTGCTTATAATTCCAGCACTGATGAGTGGAAATAGGCAGATCCTGGAAACTTGCTGGCCAGCCAGCAGAGCCAAAATGTGAAGTTCACGTTCAATAAGAGACTCTGTCTTAAAAGAATAGGCCAGCTGGCTGGTGAGATGGCCCAGTGGGTCAAGATGCTTGCCACCAAGCCTGAAGACTTGAGTTTTATCCTCAGGACCCACATAGTAAAAGAAAAGAATTGATTTCTGCAAGCTGTCTTCAGACATGAATGTGCGTGCGTGTGGATACACACAAATAATGAATGAACAGGTAAAATGCATATGTTTAAAAATATAATAGGGTGGGGGATAATGGAGGAAGACAGCTGATGTCCTCTGGCTGCCACTTGGCAGCCTTCACACTCACATGCATGCACCCCTCCACATATACATTCTCTTATCAATATATCAGAGAGATCTACCCTGTCTACTGAAGACACTAGAGCCCCAGTGCAATCCACCTCCAACCACACCAGCTGTTAGGTCTCACGTTCATTTGCTTCTCTTCTCTTTGACTCCAGCAGGATACAATCCCCAGGAGAGCAGAAACTTCTGTTTTGTCCACTCAAAGCTTTGTTCACACCGCACTACACTGGACACATCCTACCTGCATCTTTTCAGTAGAGCACTGAACACGTTGTTAATGAGGGAGCCCTCAGAATGCACCTACTTTTGTCTCACGTGGATTTCTATGCCTTTAAATGAGTCTGTGCTCCTTACCTTCACCTGCTTCACCCAGTGGTGGAAATGGATGTTCTAGTCCTTCGAACACAGCATCCGTAGGTAGGTAGATCACTCTGCTACTTCTTGACATTGCAGGAAACGTATACTCCTTCTACCAACATTATCTACTTTTATAGAACTGTGACTACATAGTTTGTCATTTTAGTGGTTTGGAATAATTCTCAATTCAAATGAAATAACTCTCAAATATTATAAAATAATTAAAATATGGAAGTACCCAAAAGTGATAGGATTCCTGGCAAAATAGTATGATTGGTTAATTCATTGACTCACTGCTGGTAGCCCCATCCTTGTCAAGTGACTAACCCCTGTGGGTGACAATGATGACGTATCAGAAAGGAAAGAGAGAAGAAAGAAAATGACAAAGGATAAGAGGTATCTATGAGAAGCGGAGATGATAGCAGAAAAGATGGCAGAGACTGGGAATAATGAGGGAGGACAGGGAAAAGTGAGGAGGAGACGGAGGGGTACGAGAAAACCATCCTAGAGCTGACAGAGTGGGAGGTACAAAGGTGCTTGAACTGGAGTAAGAAAATCAAGTGCAGGGGACAGAGGACTCCCAGGAGCCAGACATTGGTTTGCTTTCTGTCACGTTCTCTCTTGGGAATCCATCCAGTCAGCTCCTTTACAGATATCAATTCCTTTTCTTAGTTGTATATTATTACTATTTTTTAAAAATTTTTAAGTCAACTTACAAAATAATGGGGGTCAAACCCAGCGTGGTAGTGCACACCTGTAATCCCAGGACTTAGGAGTCCGAGCCAGGAGGATTACCATGATCACCAGGTCCGTTTGAGCTATGTAGTGAGTTAGTGAGTTCCAGGCCAGCCTGGGTCCTGAGTGTGAGACAAACAGTGGGTTTCATCATGGGGTCTGCATTCACATCTGCTATGATTTTTCCCATATTTGCCCCTCCCCGACACACTGCCCTTTCCTGCTTCTCCTGCTCCTCTCTTGGTGGTTCCATTCACCCCTATGTTTAGGGGTCCTGCTTCATGCTACTCATATTCCATTGCTTTTCTTCCTTCCGCATCTCCAGAGATTTCATTCACCCTGTACAGTTCTATTTCTTCTTTTATGTCTTTCATAATGGAATTTTATTCAGCCATACGGAAGAGGAAATTGAGATGCTTGCAAGAAATTGACAGAACTTGGATTATTATGGTCGGTGAAAGATGTCATACTCAGAAAAACAAAGATGCCGTATCCTTTTTTG
Organism: Ellobius talpinus; assembly: GCA_001685095.1. Classification (NCBI taxonomy): domain Eukaryota; kingdom Metazoa; phylum Chordata; class Mammalia; order Rodentia; family Cricetidae; genus Ellobius; species Ellobius talpinus. The sequence continues at coordinate 14,930 of LOJH01014300.1, read as the reverse complement.
TGTGGAAACTAAATTTAAGTGTATGTGTACACACATGCGTGTGTGTGTGTTTGTAGAAGGGTGCACACAGGCTTATAGATTTGTGTGTACTTGTGTGTGAGTTTGTGTGTGTGTAGAAGGGTGCACACAGGCTTATAGATTTGTGTGTACTTGTGTGTGAGTTTGTGTGTGTGTGTGTGTGTGTGTGTGTGTGGTCCTTCTGCAATTCCAGTACCTACACGATCTTCCAACTCAAGGACCTAACTTGACAGGCTCTATATTTGAGTCTCAGTTTCTAGAGTTAAGAATGAGTTGGCTCAGCTTGGATGGTGTAGGACCCTGGCTAGTGTGCTGTGGCTGGTTATGGGGTAGGTGTGGTCAAGCTGACCTCTCAAGCCTTCGTATTTGCTCAACAGGCCCTTTACCTGCTGAGCCATCTCCCCAGCCCCACACACTGGCATGTTTTATTTTCTCTCCTCCTTTACTGCTGGCTCAAATGGTGCCCAACATTAGCAAAAACATTTCATGTGTTCCCCAGAATCATCTTTCTCTCGGAGTTACTTTCTGTTCCTTCCTTCATAGGTTGTGGCGTACATCAGGCCACGGTGACTATGGAGCAGTTCTGAGATCCATTACTACCTAATCAACTGAATTGTTTTCAACTTAACTATAATTTTGTTATTGATACAAATCGCATTTCATAAGTTACTTACTCCTTATGCAGGTCTGTGTTTGAATATCAATAAAAGCTGATTAACATGGTGAAGGTGTCAGTTGATGTCCTTTATAACTCAAGTGTTTACAGAAGAATTATCCTGCCTGTTTAGAAATACTCAAATTGAAATAGCAGGGTGGTTTTGAAGCATTCCCTGAAGAGGCAAAGTAAGTGTTACGTGCTTCTGTATTCTTCATGGCACCATTGGGCTTGATACTACAGAACCAAAAAAACAGGCTACAAGAACTGTCTGTATGGATTCATGTAAGTCATGCCATGTGATTCTTGGGTCCAGATACATTCAGGCAGAAATGAAAATCATGGTTTACAATAACATGAAGACAGTTCTTACACAATTTTGTTGTTGAAGATGTTTTCCCACATCTTTATAAATCCATTTTAAGTTGGAAATATAAATCAAAACTCCATGAATACAACTAAGAGACTACATGTCCTCCCTTGGCAACATGGTGCCTTACAAGCAAGGGTTGCTGTTCATAATTTTCTTCTTTGTTGTGATAAAACAGTGAAAACCAGCTTGCAGAGGAAAGAGTTTATTTCAGCTCACAAGTTACAGTCCATCGTTAAAGGAACTCAAGGCAGAAACCTGGAGGTAGGAACTGAAGCAAATACAATGGAGGAATTCTGCTTACTGGCTTGTTCCCCATTGTCTGCTAAGTTTGCTTTCTTATATAACCTAGGACCACTTGCCCAGAGGATGCCCTGCCTTTAGTGGGCAGAGTCCTCCACTGTTGGCATACAAAAGAGTTCCACAATAGCCCAGAATAGAGTATAACAAAGGTTTATTTATCTGGGGATAAACTCACAGAAAGAGTAGCAAGGCACAGTCCTCTGCGAGGGAGCCCTGGGAACTGGAACCAAAAAGGGGGAATTGCTGTGGGAACTCCTTCCGCTAATAGTCTTTAAGATACCAGCCCACTTTGGGCATGGTCTCATGAACTATAAATGCTTGACGACCATGTGCAAGCCTCTGGACTGCTGAAATTCCCACAGGACTCCACATCAATCATTCATTAAGAAAATGCCTCCCAGGCCAGTCTGATGGATGCAATTCCTCCGCTTGAGTTCCCTCTTCCCATGTGGCTCTGGTTGATTTTCAGGGTTATGTAGCTGTTCAGGATCTGTGGCCCATTGCTGCTGCCCAGCATCTCCCAAGAGTCAGACTGCATAGCACTAGCCAGGTCAAGATGCAAATCCCAGCTTCAGGGACAACTTCTGCTAATTGCATGTTGGCTTTGCACTGCTGTAAAGCCTCTGTTTAAAGACAGATGACCATAGTCAGGGATTGCCCATATATTTTAATCTATTTCATACTTAAACATTTTTTACCAAAGAGAAAACAGGTATTCAATTATGCATATATTAATTTTTTTAAAAAAATTCTTGTAGGTAGAAATATTAACGCCTGCACTGCTATCGAATGAACACTGGATTATCTGTCATATAGACTCAACTTCCCAAGAACAGGTCCAGTGACATGGGAATGTCACTGTTATGTACTATACGCTATTGCCTGTGTGGTAAACAGCAGATCTATATCCAACTCTATAAAATGTGCCACATTCTTCATTTTGACAAAGTAAACATTTACAGCTGAGTGACCATGTGACTATTCAGAGGCAAGCTTTGTTATCTTGGAGTAACAAAAATGAAAGCTGATAACATTTTATTTTAAAAATTATGACTATTGTAAGAAAAAAGTGTCAATTCTAATAAACTCGTTTACATATTTAGTTCATCTACTGAGTATTTTTACAATGCTCGTATGAATCACAGTAACAGCTGCAAAATGCTGTCCTATGAGAAGCTGGTTCAGAGACCCATTCAGATTTAATTCCCATTCAGACTTCACTGTGGTTAGGGGAAGTATCCTGGAAATTTGTCCAGAAAGTCAGTCTTCTCTAACAACCAGAGTATGATGCAACTGCGCAGCTTCGAAGAATCACAAACACCGTTGCTTCTCTCATCTTATGGCAAGATTAGGGGTGTTAGCAGATGCCTGCCAAGGATCAAAGCCAATGTTAAAAAAAAAGGCTTAGGGAAACCGCAGAGCTGTGTTATGTTCTGAGAAGTGTTTGGTGATGACATGTGGTGATGGCAACTGTGGGCTTTGAAGTAGGGCCTGTCCAAACTACAAGAGCATGAACCCTTGGACGGGTAAGTACCAGGTCTGCTTCACACTCCATCTGAAGATAGAATGGGCTGGAGGAAAGGGAAGAAACAAACACATGAGAAGACTGTCGTGGAAGAGTGACCCCAGGAGTAGAAGAAACAGTAATAATGAAATACAAATGTCTTCTGGAGACAAAAGAAAAAACATCAGTTGACTTCTGGAGATTGTCTCACTAACTGGTTTTGCAGGAAGACACATTTTACCATATAAGCCAAGCAACTTAGGCCAGCCTTCCCATTACAGAGCTAGAAGCAAAATGACAGAGCAAGCAAACAAGCTTTAATTCAATAGCTATCTGTTAAGCAATGTTTTCCCACCAGGGCATTTTCTACTTTTTGATTGAATGAGTGAATGAATACAATAAGAAGGCAGGGGATAAAACAGTAATCAGCGCTACAAAGATAAAGTACTATGGGCCGTTCAAAGGAGTTCATTTCCAGTTCAAGGATTTCAGAGAAGGATCTGTGCAGGTGGCCGCATTTGATCCTTAAATGAGGGCTACCAGCTTGTAGATAATATGATAGCACTGTAGGTCAAAGAAAGATTAAGCTAAGACCCATCACACTAAAACACAGAATAGTGAATATGACCCTAAGGAAACCAGTCTTAGAGCAATGAAGCCAGAGCCCCAGGGCCCCACTTACTAGGATAGAATGTTTTCTTTATTATAGAGGCCTGGGGAGTCTTTAGAGGTACCTGCGTAGGGTCATAATTCACCACCAGGGTCCTGCATTAGCAAGATTTATCTTGTAACAGTAGATGAGACATGCTGGAGGCAAAGGAAATGAACAGCAAGAAGATCCACTAGGAGGACACAAGATCTAAATAAAAGATAACAAGGGTTTGGGTTAGCTTGAGGACAGTGAACACAGGGAGGTGGATAGAAGAGGGCACATGTCATAGGCACATGGAGCAGTTGCCAGGGCCAACATCAAGGTAGGAATGAAATTCTTATGTGACTGTTTAGTCTGTGGTGATGGCCCTTCTCACAGGGATAGAGAGGGATGTCTGAGGAGAGAGGCTACAAATTTCATCTGGAAGGCCCCACCTTGTAGGGGTTGGCATGGCTTCTAGATGGAGAGATTTGAAATACTATCTATAATAGGTTCCAAGAGCTCATCAGGATCGGAAGGACTCAGAAGACCCTGGAACTGTAGCTTCTTCATTACAATCAACTGCCAGAATGTATTGCTGACATGAAAATTTAATCACCACTCTTCTCTATACCATCTACATCAAAATCTCCATCTGCATCTCCAGCACCACTGTGTGAACACACACTGTGGAGGCTTCAGGAGGCTCCTTTCACCTAGGCAGGGAAGGGTGCAATGCCTTTCTGAAGCTTCCCTTAGAGGGCAGAGAGCTCAGTGGATAAATACTTGCTAAACAAATGTCAGCAACCGAGTTCAGATCTCTAGCATCCACAGGGAATTTGGGTGGCCAGCCTGTAATCCCCACACTCTGGAGGTGGAGGCAGGACCCTCATAGCTAGCTGGCTGTCTATCGAGACTAGCTTGATAGGTAAGTTCCAGATTCACCAACTACAGTGGAGTTAACAATTGAAGATAATTGTTATCCACCTCTGATCTTCACATGTTTGAACACACAAGCACATGAACCTTCACACACATAACGCAAATAATCCCATAAACATACCAACATACATACATATACACACATACTCATATTCATGCACACATGCACACACAATACAAGCAAAAGTTCTTTATTTTAAATGTGTGTGTGTGTCTTAGTTTCTTTGATAGTGCTGTGATAAGATACCCCAACAAAGGCAATTTAGGGATGAAAGAGCTAATTGTCACTAGCAGTTCCAGGCTACAATCTGAAATTGCAGGGAGGTCATGTAGTCAGGAGTTCCAGATAGCTGGTCATATCACAGCCATACTCAAGAAACAGAGTGCAGCAAATTAATATTTAGATTTCTTTCTCCAGAATCCCCTGCTATCCCTCAGGGGATGATCTCACCCAAAATTAAGATTTCTTTTCCTACATCAAGTAATCAAGATAATCCCTCACCAGTGTGCCCAGAGATGATTCTAGATCCTATCAGGTTGACAGTTAACACTAACCACTGTGACACACACACACACACACACACACACACACATACACATACAGGTTTTCTCTAGCACATTGTTGGTTACTTTTTCATCACTGTAGTAAGCACTTGAAATAGTTAACTTATAAAGATGACATATTTGTTCTCGATCACATTTTGGCAGTTTCAGGCTACTCTGAGGCACTGGGCTCTTGGTGGTCTATCATTGTCTTAGCTTATGATGATGTCTATGCTCTCATACCACATGGAGGAAATAAAAGTTTCTTGTCTTAGTCATTGCTCTGCTGCTGTGAAGAGACACAATGAGCATGATAACTCTTATAAAGGAAAACATTTAATTTGGGCTGACTTAAAACAGTTTCAGAGGTTTAGCTCATTCTCATCATGGCAGGAAACATGGCAGCATGCAGGCAGACGTGGTGCTGGAGAAGGAGTTGGGTGTTCTACATCCAATCAGCAGGCAGCAGGAAGAGAGGACACTGGGCCTAGCTTGAGCATTTGAAACTCCAAAGCCGACCCCCAGTGACATACTTCCTCCAACAAGCCCCCACATCCCAATACCTGTCAAATAGTATGACTCCCTAATGATCAAGCATCCGATCTGTGATCCTAAGAGGTCATTCTTATTCAAGCCACCACCACAGTTCATCGCTGTTACTTCCCACCTTCTTGTGCAGTGAGGGCTCAGGTATGCTCTCTCTGCAACTCATCAGCAGAGAAGGGAAAAAAGACAAAAGGCTCAAGAACAAAGCCTCTCCAAAGGTCCATCTTCTGCGATGCCTTCCAGACTTTTGTGAGCCTCTCTGCACAATCTGCAACTCTGTTCATTGGGGAAAGAGCCTGGTAGAAACCAGGCAGATTTATAACTGTTAATTGGAGGCTACAGAGTCGCTCAAACTTAACCATTCTCTGCTTTCTGATGCATCAAGTAGGGGAATAGACCCTGCCTGGAGAGTCAAAACAAACAAAGAGGCTATTCAAACCAGCAGCCACGTGCATAATAAATGAGAGAGTTTTTATTATTTTTTTGTACCTGGTACAGTGTCTTATACACCCTCAAGGGGCTTTCTGCACACAGTACATAGAAGCTAGACTATAGGAAAACATTTGAATCACACACACACGCACATGCACATACACACATACACACACGCGCGCATGCACATACACACATGCACGCATGCAGGTATGCACGCATGACCCCTGCCTCATCCTACCAATTATGAATTTATAGGCAAGCATCACCATGTTTAACCTGCAGAACTCCACTTCTAAACTCCATAGTCATAATACATATAAACAACTCAGCCTCCACATTTGTGCTGCTCATTTCTTAAATATGCATCAACATCAATATCATATGTGATGCTTTTAAGTGAGACATGGCTTATTTCAAATTCAGAACACAATCTAACACACTATAGTTCTCAATAGCTGTTATAAACGTTAAGAACTGAAGAGCTGTCAACATTGTGTTTCACTGGCTCCATTTTTTGAATGTTTTTCTTTTTTAAACTAAAACAAACTAGTAGATAAACTGAAAACTTGCATTGTCCCTGTTTCTGCCTCTCCTTCCCCAGCATACTTTGCTATAGATCCCTCCAGGAGTTGTTGAAAACTTCTTCCTGTGTGTTCCTGAACAAAATACACTATTCACATTAGTGCATCGGACACTGCCTTCTGTGCTTGCTTTTCCCACTCAACACTGTATTTCGAAATTTGGGTTCATCTCTAATGCTGAGAACAGAGTCTTATTTTGGTCTCTGGCTCTGAATGTTTTTCCAGCTCCCATGAGTTTTTGGGAGTCAGCCACAATAAAAAGTCTAAAAATATCTCTCCCACTTACTACGTGCATCAAGTTGCCCTCCAAAGCATTTATATGAATTCATAGCCTCAAGAGCACCAAATGAATGTTTATATTTCCCTTATTTTACCAGCATTTGTTATGAGTTTTAGGTTTTTTCCAGTTTCATGGACACAGAACACTATTTTCTTACTGAGTCAGAGCCGTACTAGGTATTTGTTAATCTTGTATAGTTCTTTCTTTTGGAAGTAGCCTGTGTGTGTCCCTCACACACCTCAGGAAGGTGTACATCTTTAGTGATTCCAGAAGACCTGTGAGGTTAGGGGTAAGCATTGTGAGTACCTTGCCCTTGTTTGAAGATTGTCAGTTTTTGGTTTGTTCCTATAGAAGCTTAAAATTCCAAAATATTCAGATATGTCAATATTTCCAGTTAAGATTTGTGTGGATGTGTGTATTGGTGTGTGTGTTTATGCTACTTAACAAATCTTCCATTTTACCAAGATGAGGATGTTTTCTACATTTTTTATTCTATGACTTCAGAGTTGTTCTATGTTATATACATAGAAACATACATATATATTATACATATAATTTCTAATTTGGTATGTGTATTAGTCAGTGTTCTCTAGAGAAACAAAATCAATAGAACAAATATATATATAGAAGAGAATTTAATTGGGCTAGATTAATTTACTCAATACTGCCTGAGTACTTCTATAACAGATGTCCTAGAACTGGTGAGTCTGAAACTGGTAGTTATCCAGTCCACAAGTCTGGGTGTCTCAAGAGTCCCACTGTGATGCTGCTGGAGGTCTGGAACAGTGCTGGAGAGCCACTGATACACGAACCATGTTGGAAAAATACAGAACCGGGCTGGAGTTTCAGTATGGTAGCAAAGAGCAGCAACAAAAGGCTAGATAAACCCAATCAGCAAGGTGTGAAAAGTCAGCAGGCCGAAAGAAAAAGTGTTTCCCTCAGACTGCCTTTCACCTGGGCCTTTGCTAGAAGGTGCTGCCCACATTGGCTCAACATCACCAGTTAGTAAACCTAAGAAATCTCTCACAGGCATGTCCAGAGGCTTGCCTAATGTGTGAGAGTAGCTCTTGTTAAGTGAAGAATCACATCAACCACCAAAAAGGTGTGACATGTGCCAGCTGGTGTGTCAATATGACTGGGATCAATGATGGCAAGACATCCTAGTTCTGGATCTAGCTTGGCAGATTTTCCCGGAGGAGAATGGCGTTTATGCTGAAGGCCTAAGGAGATAAGGATGCTTTCACACATGTGGGTGGACATCATCTCACCTCTGAGAATCCAGAAGATGCCCCAGAAGATGAATTCCCATCTGCTTCAGTGGGGACACCCACCAGTTCTTCTCATCAGGGCTTCAGGGTCTCAGGCCTTCACTCAGGACTGACATCAACACCCCCTTGAGTAAACAACCCTAGTTTGCAGGTTTCACAAATTTACTGAGAGATACCCCCACTGGATCCCTGGTACTCAGGTCTTTGAACTACACCACTGGCTTTCCCAATGTTCCAGCTTGTAGGTGACAAGCTCACAGGGCTCTGTCTCCATATTTGCATGCTGAGTGGAGTCTTATAATGAATCCAACCCCCTTTCTTCACATGTGCACATGCATGCACACAGAACTCCAACTATATGAGTGCAATACAAGCATCTGCACTTTCATTTTCACTAGCAAAAGTGGATATGTGCACATATGTGTATGCATGTACTATACACACATAAGCATATGTATGTGTATACATAGATATGTGCGTCCACACAAATGCATGTGAGTGCATAAAGACATGTGTATACATACATGTTTACGTCACTCTAAACAGAATTCACAGCTGCTTACTTCCTGGGCTTTCCTTGGGTCTCCATGTTACTCACTCCTCTGGGATGGGAAGAATTCATCTTAGGAGACTTGGGCTAGCTCAAGAACACCTTACTCCCAAGATACCTTGTGCAGTGGCTTCTTTGGAATACAGAGGAGACTGGACAACTGTGCTGGTCCATTTTCTTCTGCCACCAATAACACAACCTCACAGGTGTGACAAATGTTAATGAAAATTTGGCTATGGCTCACAATTTTGGAGGAGCAAGAAGTGTGTGTATGTGTGTATGTGTGTGTGCATGTCTGCATATGTATCCTGTGTGTGCCTCTGTCTATGAGTATGTGCATGCACACACAAATGTATGTGTGTGGTCTGATTTCTCATCCTCTTTTATAGTGTTTTAAAATATAGACTCTACTTCAGTGGTTCTCAACCTTCCTGTGCTTCAGCCCTTTAATACAGTTCCTCATATTATGGTGACCCCACAACCAAAAGAGTATTTTCATTGCTATTTCATAACTGTAATTTTGTTACTGTTATGAATTGTAATGCAAATATCTGATATGCAAGATGGTCTTAGACAACCCTTGTGAAAGAACTGTTCATTCCCAATGGGGTTGCAACCCCCAAGTTGAGAACCCACGACTCTACCTTAATAATCTCGTTAAACCCCAGTCTGACCTCATCTATAAACATCAAAGTTAGGAATACTTAATACTTTACATTAGAGATCAAATCTCAATGAACAAAACTTGCAGTACACACATAAACTGTCCCCCAAACCGAACAGCACTACTTTCTAGTACTTATTATAATGTTTGTTGAACTGCATATCCTTGAAGACAAACCCACTTTGACCTAAGCACACCACAGGGTTGGAAGGAGATGGGTGAAGGAGTGAAAACACCTTCAGTTTCATCCCTGCAAATGCCCTTCTCATTCATTGCTAGAATCAGGGGTGGCTCGTGCCATTGTTGAACCATAAAAATGTCAGCCCATAGGGGCAGCACTGACAGAGTCCAAGTTAGAGTAAACTGTGTAGAACAAAGTAGCATCTCTAGATGCATTTGGTCCAAGAGCAGACAAGCTCAAGTGCAGGGCCCCTTTGCAAGCCACTCCATTCTCCCATTTCCCCAGCCATTGTTCCACTATAGAGTGAGTTCATTTGCCTTTGTGAGTCTTTTCTAGAATCCAATATTATCTTCATCTGTCTTATGCCAACAACACTCTATTTTAAATATGATGGCTTTGGAATAATATTACTATCGAGTTGTTTCAATCTCTCCTTGTCATTCTTTTTCAAAATTCCCTCATCTTGACTCTATCTGGACATGACTTTGAAGTTAATTCTGTCAAGTGCTGCCCATAACTCTGTCATGCTTGCTGTCAGAAATATATTGAATTCATGGATACATTTGCAGATAATTTCTTATGATAGCGTCTTATGATAGCGAGTATTGCCATCCTCGGATAGACTTTGTTTTTCTATTTAATCTAAGGTTTTTTCTTCCTAAGTAACTGGTGTTAGTTTACTCTCTGCAACAATCTTTTTTGTGAGATTTCTGGGAATGTTCTTCGTGGCTTGCTGGTCTGGGAAATGTCTTACTTTTCCTAAGCACTAAATAATTGTAATGCTAATGTACAGAGTTCTTAAATCTACAGATCTCATATTCAGAAGTCGCACTCATTGCTTCTTAGAAATTTTTGCAGATTTTGTTGTACTATCTATAAAATATTCTCGGCACATACATAAAAACACTATTAACGTTCCTTCCTTCCCAATTCTGAGAACTGCATTTCATTTTCTTCCTATTTCAAAGTGCAGCGCTGACTATAAAGGAATATAAATAAAAGGCTTGCAATTATTCTTTAGCTGTAAAGGAGCTGTATCTAGTCTATGAACATTATGAATTTACAAAGCCGCCCTGATTCAAAGTAGTTAGGACAGAATGCAACAAGTAAGTGCTTTGTGGCACAGTAGTTTAATCTGTTGAGATGCTTCTTTTGTCCTTTAAAGGGACAAATAATTGATTATAGTTACTCAACAAACTTTAAAAAAAGAAATTAGTGATTATGTACTATCATGGTGTGTTTTGATTACTTGATTCCGATTAACCTTTAGTTTCCACATCTGTTTTCTCAGGTGATAACAACTATGATTCTTTTGGAGCGCCATTCTGGCTGTATCCACTGCCATGAACTAGCCTGTAAAATGCACAGAGCAGATTCTTAAATGCCCTGAGTTCTACCGTAGCTTGTGGAGATGCCGGCACTTTCCCTGTGGCTTCTGCAAACTGGCAAGTAGAAGCTTGTAGTGTTTCATCTGTTTTGTTTGCTTGCTTTGTTCTTTAGGGAATTTTGTTGAATAAATAAGTTTTTTATGGTTTTCCAGCTTTGTTTCTCTATTATATTACTATTTATTTTAATTATTTCCTTTATTTGGGGTTATAATATAGTTACACCGTTTCCCCCACTCCTTTTCCTTTTCCCAAACCCTCTCATGCGCCCTTCCTTTCTCTCGAATTTATGGCCTCTGTTTTCATTAATTGTTGTTGCATACATGTATGTCTATGCAGATACACACAGATTCCTAAATACATAAATACAGCTCAGTCCTTTGTTTTAAAGATCAGAAAATGATTTTTTAATATCTTAAGTTTTATACTGTAATTTGCTATACTATTATTTTTTTAAAAAAAATAGAGTTGTCTCTTTTTATCCTTTGCCTTGATTGATAGTGGCAAGGCTTTGTTTACTTAACCCTTGTCAACTAAACATCTCGGTTGTGTTTATCTGCTCTGTTTTAATTTATATTCCATTTTCTGAATGTCTGTCCTCAGCATTGTTTTGTCTTCCTTTCTTTTTTTTCTTTCTCCGACCTCTACACTTGTAGGTTGTGGCAATTAACTTTCTTTTTAAAACTTTCTTTTTATTTGTTCTTTGTGTTCTTTGTGTCTTTCACATCATGCCTCAGGGGCCCACCTATCCCCCCGCCCAAAAAAATAATAAAATTTAAGAGAAAAAAGAAAAAAGGGGGGAAATCTCATTATGGAAGCTGCAGTGTGACCCAGTGAGTCATGCAGTGAACCTCTTTATCCATCCATCTTTACATGCAGGCGTTCATGGCAAAGAATCCTCGGTCTGGTTCGAGGCCCCTGGTCTGCTACACCATCTATACTGGGCCCTCACTGGGACTCTTCCTGGACATCCTGTTGCTGCCCTGTGTTGTGGAGATCCTGAAACCCCGAGTCTGCAGGACAGACAACTCCTCCTCAGATACACCCCATTGTGCTCCAGCAGATCACAGATGGGGTGAACTTTAGGGTGGGCCAACACATAATCCCGATTCTGGACCTGGGTAGTCCAGGTCAGCCTGCCAGTTCTCCCCTGTCCTGCCACCAGGGTAGCTCCCCAGCAGTGTTCTGGCAAGTTTGCCCTTGCAGCAATGAGCAAGGGGCAGAGCCAATTCTCCTGCCTTCCTGTCCTCGGGGTAGGTTCTCCACACTTCCTTCTTCAGGGCCAGCTCTACTGTGCTACCCAGGTGAGGTTCGGGGGACCACTTTCTCAGTGCTGCAGCTGGTGAAGGGCTGGGACAGCTCTCTTGCTCTTACCTGCCTCAGGCATTGATGGAGTCAGTGGGTGCCCTCCTCCAAGCCCCCACCCAGCTCTGTCACCCATGCTGCCCTATGGCAGATGAGGGTTGGGGCTAAATGAGGCTCACATTCTCAGGGGCAGCTCCCTTGCCAGTTGGAGGCCTGTGCCCTCGTGTGGGTCTGCTTGTCCTTTTCAGATTTTTATGGTACTGGACAGGACCATGCATCTCATTACAAAGGAATTATAATAGTGCTCAACCACCCTGTGCCATGCTGCTGGTTGGAGTGGAGGTGTTGCTGGGGTCCTCTTGTGAAATTATAATAGTGTTCAACCACCTTGCACCATGCTGCTGGTTGGCGCAGAGGTGTTGCTGGGGTCCTTTAGAGGGACAGGGCTAGAAAGCCCAGGCTGCAATCCATTGCTTTCTTTATCTTTAATTTTACATACAAGGGTCTAAAGATTTTTCTCCAAGAATAATTTTTATAATGTAAGTTTTTAAAATGTATTTATTTTTATATTATATGTATGTGTGTTCTGCCTGTATGCATGTTTGTGTACTATGTGCATGTGGATGGAGGCCGGTCAAGGGTATCAGATCCCCTGGAATGAAGTTACAGACAATTGTGAACCACCATGAAGATGCTGAGAAACAAACTCAGGTTCTCTGCAAGAGCAACAAGCGTCCTTAATTGCCAAACCATCTTTCTAGCCCAAGGTTTAAAATATTATTTTTATTTTTTACTACTAAATATTTAAAAATATCTAATGTATTATTTATTTGCCTCATAAATTTTTCTCTTGTAACTTGAAAAGAATCAGGAGATTGTGTTTATAGTTATGTTTGTCAGTGTAGAAAACCTTAATACATCATCCATTGTAAGTCTGTTAAAGGGTTGGAGAGATGGTTCTGTGGGTAGACCACTGCCACCTGAGCTGGAGGACTGGAGTGCAGATCCTAACAACCTTTGTAAATGTGGGATGGGCTTGGTTTCCTCCTATAACTCCAACTTAGAAAGGCAGAGACAGGGTCTCCAGGGCAAACTGGCTGGTGAGATTGAGAGTGTTGACAAGCACCAGGTTTGATTGTGAGACCCTGCCTTAATGGATAAGGTGGGAGAGGAAGGGAGAGGGATTCTGTTTCTCAACATCAGGCCTCCGCATGCACACTCACCCACAGGCTCATGCACCTCCAAACACCTGTGAGCAAACTCATGCTTATCTGCACACCACACACACACGCAAATGGGGGAAACTGTTAGAAGGTCTCTACAAATTCTGAAATGATATAAAATTACCATAAAAAACCAATGGGGTGTGGATATACCAATAAAGAATAGCGAAAGAAATTAAGAAAGCAATCCAGTTTACAATGGCTAAAAACATACAGGAATCAATTTAACCAAGAAGATGAACTATCTCTCCCACAAAAATTGTTACATACAGATGGAAGAGATAGACATAGACAACCAGACTGCCCTAGGCCATCTACAGGTCTGATGCAATACCTATCAAAATATAAATGAAGTTTTCCTCACAGAAAATTTCTTAAAATTTAAATGGAGCCACAGAGATCCAGAATAAACAAAGTACTCCTGAGAAAACCAAACAAGCAACATGCTGTAAAATCACAAGATCTGACTTCAAAACACACTACAAAGTCACGATTACTAACACAGCATGATACTAATGTAAACATACATGCAAGCAAGCAAGCAAATAGAATACAGTGTATAAGCCAACAAGCCCACATCCATACTGCTCACTGATTTTTGACAAGGCCACCGGTACCTTACAGTCATATCAATACATGCATGTCAATTTCTACAATAAATGGTGCTGGGAAAACAGACTACACATACACAGAAGAGTGAAATTGGATCCCTTAATCTCATCATCCACCAAAGTCAATACAAAATGAATCAGTTAAATGCTCAGTCTGAAACTATGAAGTTACCATGGGAAGATAGGGGAGAAAGAAATGCCATGAAAAAGTCCTCCGCATCCCTAACTATCAGAGAACTAGCTATCAAAACAGCAGTGAAGCATCACCTCACTCCAGCTAGAAGCACCATTGCTGAAGAGACAAAATGATAACAAACGGCTTGTGGGGATGCAAATCTGCTAGCCATTATGAAAAACAGTAAGAAAAAATAGCCAAGAAACTAAAATCAGAACTGCTGAGTAATCCAGCGCCCTGCTACAGGATGTACATGCCAGAAAGAGGAAATGATCCTACCAAAAAGACACCCCACCCCAAAGTGTGATTCACAATAATTGAAAGACAAAGTCCACATAAAACTCAGGCGATGAGTGGGGAAGGAGAGTGTGGCATACTTATGCAATGGATTATTCAGCCATAAAAAGATTGTGGTCCTGTCATTTGCAGTCATTTACATGGAGTTATTATTTTAACTAAAATAAGCCAGACACAGAAAGTCAAATGTCATACACTTTCACTCCGTGGTGGGAATTGATCAGCCAGTCTTAGAGACGAGCAGAGTAGGACGATGGGCGCTGATAACTGGGAAGGGCACAGGGAACGGGGTGGGGAAAATTCAAGAGAGAGCATCCAAACCCAGGCAGAGTAGGAGCCTCTCTCCAGGACTTAGCTTAGCAGTGAAACGGTGCATCAAACACCCTTGGCTTGACCACAGTGCCTAGAAGAGCATGTGATGGAGGAGGGTCATCTGTCTATGTGTTACTTTCATTGGTTAATA
>LOJH01014299.1:0-24216 GCA_001685095.1 Ellobius talpinus | reverse complement strand
ATTAAGATATCTACTTCCCTGCTCCCATAACCATCCTTCCTCTATTCCAAATATTTTTTTTAAAAAATTTTCATATTATGCATTCCTATCACACTCATTTCCTGTCCCCTCACATCCTCCCTCTGCTCTTGTAACCTCCCCTTAAAACAACACAAATTTTTAAAGAAAAACAAATCAACCAAAGAAACATACAAAACACCAAAACAAACAAACAAACAAAAACAAAGAATTCTCAGCGTGGAAGCTGTAGTGTGGCCCATTGAGTCACACATTGTACCCTTCAGTTCATACATCTTTACTTGTGTTTAGAGCTGAGTCATTGGTCTGGCTGATCCTCTGACTTCTGCTTTACTCTCGATAAAGTGTCCTCACTAGGACTCTTCCTGGATAGCCTGTTGCTGTCCTGCATTATGGTGATCCTACGGTTTTGGATCTGTAGGTCTGGCCTCTTCACTTGCCCCTCCAGTCTATAGATAAAGTTGATGTTGGGGTGGGCTAACTCATAGTCCTGCTGCTAGACCTAGGTGGGAGCTGGGTTGATAAGGCTGCCAGCTTTGCCTCATTGTGACCACTGGGATGACCTCTTCATCACTGCCCCGTGGAGCTCACTAATGCAGCAGGCACCAAGGAGAAAGGGCCAGTTTTCCTGTTCTCAGAACCCTGGGTTCTGTTCATCCACATCATCAGAGCTAGGTCTGCTGTTTGCCCAGGCAAGGTACAGGGCTTGCTCTTCCAAAGGAGAGGTGTGTGTCAGCTCTCCTGCTCTCAGGGCCGCAGGGCTGGCTCATCTGCATCCCCATGAACAGGGACAGCTCTAATGTGCTGCCCGGTGAGGAGTAGGTCCTGCTCTCCTGTGTGTTCTGTAGCCCATGAGAGGCAGGTTTAGCTCTCTGACTCTACTGCCTTCAGAATCAGCTTACCATTTCCCTGTCACCAGGGACAACTCTTCTGTGCTGTCCAGATAAGCTGCCGGGCCCCACCTTTCCAAGTGCTTCAATTTGCCAGAGGCAGGGCTTCTTCTCCCTAGTGATCCAGGTGGTGAGGGGCAGGGCTAACTCTGTGAACCCTATCCTTACTGCCTTTAGTGATACAGGGTCCACAGACTCCAGTACAGACTCAGGCTGCAGCAGGGCCATATACCCATACCTGGCCCTTGGCTGCTGCTCAGGCCCAGATGATACCATGGTCCCTAGGGACAGCACACATCACTCAGATCTGTATGGCCCAAGCAGCAGCATGACCCTCAGACAGTAACATGACCCAAGGTAGTGGCCCAGACAGACCCCTGATAGCTACCTGATCCTTAGTGGAAACATAGGCTATGAATATCAACACAGACCTTGACTGCCAAAATACCCACAGACCTAGACCTGATTCTTTACAGCAGCCTGGGATTGGGTGTCATTGTGGACCCTTTTGGCATTGAAGATCACCTTGATTGACACAGCTCCAATGGAAGCTTTATCCTCAGTGACTGACATGGTTTAAGTGTCAGTCCGGACCAGGGTTCTCTCCACAACCCTTGGTGGTGGCAGAAGCCATGGACTTCAATACAGATTGTACTTCCACCAGTGACACGAACTCATACACAGCCTTAGGAAGCATTCCAGACCCTGATGTCACCAGGGTTCCAGGAGGCCATGAAGGTCTCACAGATCACCATGGCCCCTGTGGGAGCATATTATTCAGGGATCAACATGGTTGCAGGTGGTGGCCCAGGCTTCAGGAGTCTGCCTGGCCCTTATGGCAACAGATATGTTGACAGACCCTGACGTGGTCCTCAGGAGCAGCCAATGCCTGGACATAACCGTGGATCTGGGTAACAAACCAACCATCCATGTCAGCCCATTTCTCATTGCCCTGTCACCTAAGATCTGCCCCCTTCTCTCTCCCATACCCTCCCATGTACTCGTTCACCATAATGATGCCCAATCACCTGGTGCTTCTGGCTCCAGGTGACTGCTGATTGATTTCTGTCTACCCAAGCCAAAAGGCATGAAGCAGAGCTGTGGTTGTCCTCCGCTGATACAGTTAAAATTAGGGGTTATTTGAAGGTTAGTTTGGAAACCTAATATATTAGAAGTTTCCTATAATATGTGTATATATGAAGGCAATTTTAATATAATTGCAAAATAATGGGGAAGACAGAACTTCCAATAAACATCTGTTGTCACCCAATGTAGCTTTTGGGACTGGGAATTTGTTACCTGTACCTTAGTTGTTGGCCAAACAGGTCTCCCAGGATCTCCCAAACTACCGAGGCTATTGCCAAGACTATAGGTTTCTTTCTCCAAAAGGATGTCTAGGACACATTGCTGAAGATAACAGCTACACAACTTATTGAACCTGGAGCTTTCTCAAACAAACAAACCACCAAGCTAAACTAAACTAAACTACCAGAAAGTGGTTCAATTGGAGTTACTGTGTGCAGGAGTGAGCAGGTCATGCTCATTCTAGAAGACAGAGTGTACTGTATTAGTTAGGGTTTTCTAGAGTTACAGAACTTATGGACTGACTTAACTTCTGCCTATAATTGAGGTAGGCGCCAATGCGAGTAAAGGAATGGATGTTCTAGCAAGGGTGGGCAAGAAGGTAAAGAGCAAAAGCTTCCTTTTTTATGTCTCTAGTGAGACTTCCACAGAAATTATGGCCCATGTTAAAGGTATGTCTTCCCATGTCAAGATTTGTATTGAAGGCATGGGTCTTCCTACCTCAAAGGTCTGGACTAGAAGTGGACCCGCTCATGTCATATCAAGCAGAAAGTCTCTCACAGGTGTGCCCTCCATTTCTGGATTGTAGTCCATACCAGGTATAGGCAAGTTGACAGTCATGAATAGGCATCACACTTATCAAAGTAAAGTTCAGTGCCAGGTGTGTAGTATCTGCCCCTGAGCTGTTTATCAGGAAGGTCCCAGGGACCTGAAAACAAAACAGTCAGCAATTGCTCTTATATTTTTATTCCCATCAGACCTTGATGGTAATATTCTATTGCTGAAGACACCATAGACTTTGGTCACAGGACACAGAGAAATATTGGTACTGATCAGAAAGCTTCCTCTTTTGTGGTGAGTATCCACAGTTGGTAGAGCATGAGACTCTTAATCTCAGGGTCGTGGGTTCGAGCCCCACATTGGGCGCCAACTGATGGGCGTGGTCGACCGGTAAGTTAGAATTAACCAGACCAGCTCAATATAACAGATTTAGTTTAATAATTGGAAAAACGGTGAACTCACATGACCAGGGTCCAGCGCGTGCAGAGAAGAAGAGGGGCGAGCGCACCTGGATGTCCAAGTTTATCTTCCCTGGCCCCAGGANATTTAGTTTAATAATTGGAAAAACGGTGAACTCACATGACCAGGGTCCAGCGCGTGCAGAGAAGAAGAGGGGCGAGCGCACCTGGATGTCCAAGTTTATCTTCCCTGGCCCCAGGAGGCCACGCCCTAGCCAAATGTGATTGGCTAAACTTCCCCATCAGTTTATTGTAGTTCAAGTTTATGTATAGTCGCAAAGGCAAGGTCACATGAGGACAACTTGTGCTTAGACATATCATTCTGCATAATAATGGGTAAGATTTTGGGTAACCTAAAGCAAACTCATTCCTATTTACTACACCAGGGTGGGGCATGACAGCACATTGCAAGGACAAATCCATGTTACAGAGAAAAAGAGGTTGCAAGACCCTTGTATGTAAATATGTAAATATCATGGTATCTTTGGCCAGGGAGGCTTTGTTTTGTTTACTTGGAGTTTTCTCACAATTTCTCAGAAATCTCCTCACACAGCTTCCTTCATGGCCTGTGTTCTGATAGTTAGTGGTTAGCCACATCAACAGAGAAACAAACTAAGACAAAGTACAGATTACGTTTTAGGGCCTGTGACAGTATTTTGAAAGTGGGTATATATGTAAAACATCTGTGTTCTTATGTGACTATTCCTGTGAAGATATAAAGAATTTTCTATTCATACCAGAGAGGACACTGATGTTAATGAGTCTGACATTATTCGGCTTTATTTAGAACTTTTTTTTTGCCCTCTGTCTGCCTTCAGGCAGGCAAGCACATGAGCATAGCTTTACAACCTGGGCTTCACTTGGTTTGGATTTTATGTACACTTCACTTCTGACAATGCATTGGGCAACCCAGGGCCCTCACCTGCATGCTTTAGGTGTGCAAATCTTAACCCTGCACCTACTATGCTAGGACATTACCCATCCCCAGCTGAACTAATGTACACTCTTCTACATACAATGAATTCTCTGTCCCAACAACTCACCAAGATCTATCCCTTTGTGTATAGTTTCTGTTCAGATATATCTGGGCATAGGATTATATTATTTGGGTTTTTATTGCTGTGAATAGATGCCATGACAACTCTTATAAAGAAACATTTAGTTGGGGCTGTCTTAGAATTCAGAGGTTTAGTTTGTCACAGGCTGCAATATTATACAGTAATTGCTCAGCCATATTTTCATGAATGACTTATCACAGCCAATAGTCTTGGTAAAGGTTAAACCAAGATTCAAGGAAATTTTAGTGTTATTACTTTGTGAATAAAGTGGCTGTTATTGCTGTACGTTTTCATTGCATTTGACTCCCCTTGGGTTATATATTTGGGAATTAATTCCCACAGTCCAGAACTGTTTCCTATGCCTTTGGGCTACCTGTAAAAACAGTTTCCCATTGCCAGGCCTTTGTTTCTCTCTTTTAGGCAAAAACAGAGTTCTGCTTTCCTGCACTTATCTTTATTAGCAGGCATTTGGTCAGTGTTTAGGGACCAGGAAAAAGCACTCCTTTTAACATATTCACAGATATCTAAGGACACAGAATGACTACTTGCCCAAGCTGCTGCTCTGATTTTTCCTCACTTATAAATAAGGAATATAGTGACCCCACACTAACTTTATATTAAGAGATTTCTAAGTCCTTACACTCACCCTTACCTCAGTTCACTGATGATTTTAGTTCAGGAAATTTACCGCTTGTGTTTTACACTTAATGACAGCACAAGAGATACTTAACTACTACCAGAGAAAGATTTCCTTCCCAAATGGCACTAAAGACCCACAAATGACCATGATCAGAACGGCTGATAACAGCATACCCAGGAACTGATCATTTTAAGGCCCGTGTCTCCTCTTCATTTTGGCTGCTTAGAGTTATAAATCTAACTCCAGTCCTACGCCCCTAAAAATTGCAGTGTCAGGTGAATGTGCTAATCATATCAGGAGCCATTAGCTTCCCCCCGACTGTTTACATAGGTTCCTTGGCTACTCAGTATCCTCTATGCAGGCTGGGAGATAACAAGTGGTGTGCTGATTTAAAATACAATTTATGCCCTATTCATAATTTTACTGAAAAGATACCATTTAGCTCTTTTATCTACCACCTACAAATGTAGTGTAACACACTATTCCTTCCCCTATAGAAAACCCTGATGATTTAATTCCTTTCTTAACTAACTTTCTCCATTAAGGAATTTACCAGATGTGCAATAGATACTCTCATCTTCGAGATCACAGTCATGGATCTGTGTTTGTGTGTGTGTGTGTGAGAGAGTGTGTGTGAAAATTCTTACCTGATTTTTGATGGGAGAAAAGAATTCTGGTCATGGACTCTGCTAGGGCTGAGGAATTGCTGGTTTTGAGAGTATATATTACTGAGAATGTTTGTAACAAGGGATGGAAACAGAAGAATAAAGAAACATGGATAGACGGACCCAGCAGTGAGTAGGTTTCTTAACCCCAGACTTTAGCCCCTTTTGCTTATTGTGGTATCTTTGATTGAACCCTGAAAGAGGTTTCTTAGAGCAGGACTCTTATGGGCCTCATTATTAGTTCATTATCATCATGCCAGCAAGCATGGAGACATGCATGCTACTAGAGAGGTAGCTGAGAGCTCTTCCTCTGGATTGGAGGCAGCAGGCGGAGAGTGAGATTCAGGGCCGGCTTGAGCTTCTGAGAAGCCAGCCCCCGGTGACACACTTTCCTCAACAAGGCCACACCTCCTAATAGTGCCCCTCCCTTTGAGCCTATGGGGGGCATTTTCATTCAAACCACTACAGGGATTGAGGAGGCTGATCAATGGACAACCTCACTTCTGTATGCAAGTACCCATGGTAAGACAAGACAGGCAGTCCTCTTCAACTCATCTTTGGTTCTTCTGATCCCTGACAATGCATCAATTGTGTTGTATGATCTTTTCTTGGGGAGACACAAATATCTATTCATCCAATCTAGGAACCAATGACAGACCTCTAAAAAACCCCAAAACTAAAAAACTCCAACACTTCTGAGTCTACCTTAGCAAATGATTAATTCAATAAATTCAATAGGGTGAGGGTTGCTTACAGGAACATCGATCCCCCAGAGACAGCTGCAGCACTGAAAAGCCCACTCCAGCAAGGCAGTGATTCACCATAGCTGCAGTCATAGAGCCCAGTGCAGGATTTACAGGCTCCTCAGCTGCTGTGAAATCCCCACTCTCACAGAAAGCTTTTTGCTTATATAACCTTGAGGAGAGCTTCATGAATATTTTGTTTCTGTGCTTTCTAAGACTTGTGATTTTTACTTACTTCCTCAGTCTTAATTTATTTTACATGTAAAGTGTGTCTGTTTGTGGTATGTATGTGTACACACGTGTATACTTGTCAGGCTCATGTTGGGCCTCTTCCCAGTTCATTTTTACCTTTTTCTTAAAGGGTGTTTCTCTCAGCTGAATCCCAAGCTTGCAGATCTACACAGTCCAGGTAACCAGTTTGCTTCGTGGTTCCACAGTCTCTGCCTTCTGAGTGTGGAAGTACAAGGTGTTTGCCACACCCACTCAACATTTACATGGGCTCTCAAATTGAGTTCTGGTCCTCATACATGCATGGTGAGTGATTTATGCCCTAAACATAGAGCATCCAACTTCCAGAGATTTCATTAGAATGTTTTGATTAGGAGGAAATAACTAACAAACACCTATCCATACCTTTTGTGTGTGTGCTTGAACGTGTTTGGGTGTTGTATTTGGGCATGCACCCACTCGTGTGTGTGTTCAAGAGTGCAGGTAGGGTTGAAAGACAGAAAGAGAAGTATGGAGTTGAATATGGATTGCGGTTGTTAGACTCTGCCATAGTAGGAAGCATGGTCCTTTAGGTTTTCCCATGGTGATAGTGCTTTGGCTAGTGTAAATAAAATATACCAGAGGGGGAATTTATCTAATGATTCCCTAGTACTAATCATTTGATGTTGTCATGGTAAGTAGCTGTGGGTGAGGTGAGTTTGAACTAGATTTTCGAATATGTCTTTGTAAGAAGAACTTTGGCATCTTCAGTCACTGTGTCAAGGAAAAGATGTTGAAAGTAAAAGGATTTCCTAAAGTAGAGACCAGTTGCTTTTGAGACTCACCTGCACTTGCAAGAAGAGGAAAGTGAAATAAAATGAACAGCTCTTTATCTTTCTACCAAACTTTTTTACTTGGCAGAAAAAGCTGGGCATCTTAAAATAACAATATGGAATGGGGCTTGGAAAAAGACGGAGAACACAGAGAAGCAGCATAGTGACAATGCTGGACAACAACCCCTGAAAGGTGATTTTCTGAAACTGGACTCCACAAACACAGCCTGAGCTAAAGTCACAGAACACATCATCAGGGGTCCTGTGCAGATGCCAGTTTTACTCTCAGCCAATGCACAACCCGTTTGACCCCCTCTGACTACAACCTTAATTCTTCACAATTATAGACTCACGTTCCTTAACTTTTGCCTTTCTCACCTTCCCTGTCAATGCAGGATTTGGTCAGGCTTGGGCTTGACAGGTCCTACACATGTTCTCTCACACACACATGCTGTCTCCCACACTGCCAGTTTATATGTGGAGCTGCCTTGGCGTGTCCAGAAGACACTATTTCCTTGTCGTTATCCATCAGCTCTGGATCGTTTTAACCATGAACACTTTTTATTCAGTTTCATTTTACATTCCAACCACGGTTCTCCATCCCACCACTCTTCCTGCCTCTCCCTCGCCTCCTACCCAGACCTCCCCCATATGCACTACTCCTTCTGTGAGAAGTCAACAAACCCTGACAAATTAAGTTGAGTCAAACCAAGCCCCTCCCCTCTGCATCAAGACTGAACATAGCACCCCATCATAAGGTATGGACACTATAAATCTATTTCATTTATCAGGGATAGATTCAAAACATTTACTTGTGGCTGGCTTAGAATTCAGAGGTTCAGTTTGCTACAGGCTGCAACATTATACAGTAATTGCTCAGCCATGTTTTCACAAATGACTTATCAGAGCCAAACATTCTGAGTTCCTTGGATATAGTGGTGCCAGGGGGCTGGGGTGACACTTCCAACCAAACATCCCAGAATCTTTGGGTATAGGGAGCACTGGCTCAAGTCTGGCTACTTCCTGCGGACATGGGGCAATGTGGGAGAGAGGAGAATTGGGAGTTGGTGGGCTCATGCTCAGCAGGAGGTGTGGCTGGAGAGGTGTCTGGATAACTGCCATCCTGGAGATCTCAGGCATCTGTTCCTTGAGGGAGATGAGAATTCAGGTTTCTAGGAGAAAAAATAGATTGTTATTACTGGCCCTATGAATGGGGTTATTCATGGGAAGGGTGATTAACTGCCAGAATGAATGGGACAGAGAAGAGCTCTGGTTGTACAGAAGAGTCATGGGTGAACAAGTGAGACAAGAGAGCAGACATGCCTTATAAAACCAGGTTTTAGTTGTTGGGTAGGTGTTCCTTTGAGTCAGGAGAGGTGGTACCAATAGTGAAGCCCCAGGAGCTGATGAAGATGCTGGCATTAACTGGAGGGCCCTCTGTAAGTTGGTCTTAGCCCAGACAGCAGGAATGACCTGTAAAATATGCTTGAAAATGGGTGGGGTTAAAATAGGCTCTGGAGACTGTTAGTTTTTGCCAGACCAGATAAAGGAAATTGGAAACTCTAAACCTCTGAAGATACACCTGAACCCTGTAAAATCTGGACTACGAAGCCTGTGAAAGAGGCACACCTGTCTGTATTTTTAGCAGGAAACGTAATAAATGAAGTAATGAACTACCAGTACCTTAAGTCATCAAATGCCATTAGACATATCTGAGAGGGATAGATAAATGAGCAGAAGTGAGACAGCTTTTTTCATTTACACAGGCAATCTCAGGTCTCTCCGTAGTCTTTGGTGAACACCAGTCTTACAAGCAGTATTTGCCTTTAGCTGATGAGACCAGGAGGCCTGAAGATTTTTCTGTGGGATTAGGGTTCAGTCTACCTGTCTTGGCAGGATGAGACAATTGATCTCTGGGTGTAGTGTCCAGGAAGTTGATGAGATGGAAGGTAGCTTTTTGCTGTATGAGTGGATTTGCCAAACCCAAAGGCAAGCCTCCAGGTAGAACGTCTTCTGCAACCATGCATCTTCTTGGAGGAGCTACAGGATGCTGCAGCAGCTGGCATGTCTCTGTCATAAGAAGCTCTTTTGTTAAATGCCATACTCTCAGATCTGTAAAGGCACTTGAGAATCAAGGTACCATTACCTGTCAGGTATATCCAAATTAGACATATATGTTAAATTTAGACATATAGCTTACCCAATCAGTTACAGCTTACCAATGCTAGTAGAGATAAGAAGATTAGAAGGAATATTTTAGTAAGCCAAAGAATATTGGAGGCAGACTGTCTTCTTAGTAGGTCCAGTGCACATTGGTACTCTTACCAAAGATGGCTCTGAGGTTTTTACTTTGACCTCAGCCAAAAATGGTGGCTATCCGTGTATTTGTATTTTTCCAGAACTTTTGTAATCTAGAGTTACAAGTTTTACAGATTTTAAAACAAGCACACAGACACAAAGAGACATTAAACAGGCATACTGTGGTCACATTATTTACAAATACATCTTAATAGACAGATGAACAAAACTTTTTTTTAGGAACCTGTGTCAGCTGACCAACTTAAAAATTTTGGAGTAGGCTGCTGAAGTCAGTCAAGTACATAGGTGATCCCATTAGGGGCAAGATCAGTAGATGCTGTAAGGGAGAACAGAAACATAAGGATGGAACACCTATGCAGTTCTAGAGTGGAAGGACGGGGGAATGGATCTGGTGTAGAGAGATCACAGCATGACAAGATCACATGCCAGGAAAGGAGACAAATGGCAAACGGCTAGAGAAGCAGGGAGGGTGGTTGGGGAGGGGGAGCAGGAGCATAGCATCCAGAAACCATGGGCATATGGGGGGCATTGTTTGTTTCATGCTGACAAAAATTTTAGGCATCAAGGACATATGGTGTCAGACAGTCCCAATTTAAAAAGATTTTGCAAAAGGCAGCCCAAGAGCATTTGGAGATTGGGCCTCAAATTGTAGGTACCCATTTTGCAAGTCTATGCTGAACCTAAAGCATAGCACAATGCATCAACTGTGGTAGACTTTAGGTCAAAAAAACAGAGGGGTATGAGATATACCTTAATAGGACATCTCCTGATAGAGGAATCCTGCAGAGACAAGGCAGGTTTTGTTCCAGTCAGGTCAGGTACCTGGCACAACCATGTCTTCAACAGGACAGCCCAAAAATCACATGAGGCCCTGAGCCTCTAAGGCAATGACTTAGAAACTGGAACCTACCCAGACAAAGCCAATCTTAGCCTGGCAGAGAGCAGGTGCGGGAGAGAATGGTGATTTCCCAACACGGGGCCCTGGAGCAGTGGGAAAAAACTATCCCCTTGGTGGAACCTCCAGATGAAAAGTTTCTGCACTCTGATAAATCTCTCTTCTGATGCACCATAGTAATTTCCAACCTCTGTGGGTATTCTAAATGGAACACATATATCTGAAGGGTGGAAACTAAGATCTATATATTAGAGGGATTAAATGATGCTTGTCTCTCTGGGACTCACTCAGAATGATTGTTTCCAGCCCCACCCATTTCCCCATGAATTTCATAGTTTTTATTTTGTTAGCATATAAGTAATATTCGATTCTGTAAAGCTGCACATTTTACTTATCCATCCATCAGTTGATGGGCACCTAGGTTGTTTCCATTTCTTGGGTATTGTGAATAGAGCATGACTGATCAATTATCAAGTAGCTTAACAGTAGGAGATGAAGTCATTTGGGATTATTGCCATGTGTAGTCCACCTGGATTTTGTAATACATATTGTTCCCTTCTTGTGTAGCTTCCACACATTACCATAGTTACTTCCTCAGTGTGCCCCCCCCACCATTGGGGACTGAGTGTTCTATTTTCTTGCCTCCACAACACCTTATGTTGTCATTTGTATTTTTGTTTCTAGCCACTCTGACAGGGACGAGGTGAAATATCAAAGTAGTTTTTACATGTGTTCCTGATGGACAGGAATGCTGAACATTAAAAAATATTTCTTAGGCATTTTCAGGTCACCTTTTGAGAACATGCTTTTAGATTGGGTTGATTGTTTTCTTGCGTTTAATTTTTTTTTACAGCTTGTAGATTTTAACACTCTGCCCATTACACAGCTGGTAAAGATTTTTCCAATTCTGTAAGTTGTCTCTTCATTCAAATGATAGTGTCTTAAAATATTTTGTGACAGCATCTTCCTATATTATACCATGTAGGTCTAGTATCACTGTAGGACTACATAGTTCAGACTGACCTTGACCTCCTGGTGATTCTCTTAGCCTTCTGACTGTTAAGATTACAGCTCTGGGCCACTTTGCCTGGCTCAGAACCTCCTTCTTGATTTTGTGATTCAGTCTATAGCTTATGGACATTGTGTGTACATTAAATAGCCATCTGTGTATGGAGATTGGGACAGTGTAAAGTGCCCAGACCAAGCAATTTCAATTTATTTGAGTTCCCATGAGAAATAACACACAGATCAGTTATCGCACCTCTTTGTAGGAACTCAAGTTAATCCTAAGTTACTCTGCTGGGCGAACACAGAGTAGCATCTGGTCACAAGTGGTAAAGACAAACCAACACCAATGAAGACACCTGCCATGGTCAATTTTGTTACTGGAGCTCATTTCCAGGGTTTTCCTTTAGGTAGGTTTTTTTGTTGTTTTCCCTGCAGAAAGTAACCCCAAAGAGTACTCAGAGGAATGAAATCTGGCAGAAGGATATGTTTCATTTTATAGAATTTGGAAAGCTAAAATATGTACACCTATTTATACATATTCAGGTTTTCAGTGGACAACTGCCTTGAGTTCAGAAAAGACTGATTTGTCATTCACACATTTACTAGTAGTTATGGCCATCATGGGCATATCTGCACAAATAAAGACAGGCAATGCTCCAGCATATCTCTCTAGGGAAATGAAACAGTTTTTTTCTTATTATAATATAAAGCATATTACAGGTTTCCACACAATCCTACAGATCAGGCAGTTATAGAAAGATGAAATTGAACTATAAAGGATATATTAAACAAACAGAAAGGTATGAAAAAGACCCCTAGAAATAAATTGAGTAATACTTTATTAACCTTGAATTTTCTTAATGATAATGAGAAAGGAACATGGGATACAGGGATACATTGGATAACAGAAAAAAACCTTCTGAATTAAATCAGTCAGTGTATTTCAAGGATGTGTTGACCTCAGAATGGAAACCAGGGGATGTCCTTGCTTCCACAGGAGAAGAAAAGCTATGGATATCATCAAAATTAATCATGATGCAATTTGAAAAGGAGAAACCTCTTGGTAAAGAGACAGCCCATCCTCAGAGGTGACAACTAACAGGTTGTAGGGAAATCTCATAAGGTTTGGGGCAGGGTTCTGTTCTTGTCTTTGCAGGAAAGCATCCATCTTTGAAAATACAAGACCCCTTGGACATCTTGATGCCTAAAGAAGAAAATATAGCTATCTAGAATCACCAAGCAAATAGAAATATGACTTATAATACCAGTATCCTCTTCAGAGTAAAAATCTCACTATCTAAACCTATATATTTCCCTACTTCTCAGTATAATTGTAGTTGAGACTCACTTAAAAATCAAAGCTGACTTTGGAGTTGGACGGTGGCTCTCCTTCTCTAAATCCAAGTACGCTGTTACAAGAGAGAGTCAGAGTTTCTGTTTTGTATTGGAAACCACCTGGTGTGTATTAAAAAGAAGATAAAATCTGGGGACTAAGGGTATCAAAACTCTGCTCTCAAAAAATTATTTCTCTCCCTACCATTTTCATCTCTATTGTACCTTTCTTTTAATATATGTCTATTGAAATTCAAACTTTCTGTTTTGCTATAATAATATTTAGGTTTTCTACAGTGAACAATACATTTTTCTACAGTAATCTTTGCAATCTCCAGGAAGAAGATGGGGCCCATGACGATGATTCTACCTGGTTCATATGATGTCATTCAGTTGATAGTACCATTTGTTCATCAGCTTTAAACTGCAAACTGCTCAGAACATTTCAATGTAGCTATCTGAAATGACCCAGGCTCAGAGATTGCTCTAGCCATGATTTTAGACAAGCCCTGCACTTTCCCATTACACAGAGACAGAACAAAAAATAATACAGCTACCTCTCTCAGGACTTGACAATTAATCAGAACTTTTCTTTCAGAATCCCCTTAATGTACCATAGCCCCCAAAAAGCAGGAAGCCAATTTAATAATATGATGTCTGCATTCAACTAAAAGTTTTAAATGTTTACATTGTATTCAACTTTTGTACATTTTATACAAATTTTGTATATGTATACAAACTTGAGATTAATTTTGTTAGGAAAAATTGTACTTATATTTCTACTCTTGTTCAAGTTACCTTTATAACTCATTTAACAATGTAATGGAAGTTTCTATTCTTTGAAAGTTATTATTGCCAACTGTTTAGTACAATAAGGAAATGCAGGTTAATAATTAGTCACCTAGTATAATCAAACTTGTAGTCACATTAGGCATGTTTTCAAGGTCAAGCATTGATCTAGTTGCTTTTTAGAATCACCTGCCTTTCCAAGAAGAGGAGAGTGAAGTAAAACAACACCTGCTCATTGTATCAGCACTTCATTTCTTGGCAGAAAAAGCTGGACAGTCCTAAAATAACAATGTGGAATGCTCTTGGGAAAAGAATGGAAATGCAGAGAGCAGCTTTCTGACTAGGCTGGATAACAACCCTTGAGAGATAATTTTCCTGGTCCCTGAATCCACAAATGCAGCCTGAACTAAAGTCACACAACACATTGTCTGAGGTGTTGTGCACATGCCACTTATCAGATCACCCAAGACACAACCCATTTGACCCCTTCTGACTACAACTTTGTTTCTTCAAAATTGTGGATTCATGTTCATTAATTCTTGTCATTCTCAACTCCCCTCTCAATGCAGGAATTGAGCCTGGCACAATGCAGGGATAAGTCTTACATATGCTGTCACAATTACTGTGAGTTCATATGTGTAGTGTCATCCACAGCTTTTGCTCTTGCATTCTTTTTAGCCTTTCTTCGACAACCGTTCCTCTGTCTTTGGAAGCAGAAATATGTATATTCCATTTAGTTCTGGACATTTGTCAATGTCTTATTCTATACACGCTGGCCAGCTGTGCATATCTGTATTGATTATAATTTACTGCAAATATGAGATTCCTTAATAAGGGTTAAGCAATGCCTTAACCAATTGGCATTATGGAAAATCATTAGGAGCTAGTTTAATGTTATGTCTCATAGCAGAATAACAGTAGTAGGTTCTCACCAGGGTATATGACCAGAATAGCCTTAGGTTATTGTCCAGATATGTTGGCACCAAGTATGGGTGTCATCCTGTGCAGTAATATTAAATCCAAGCAGGAAGTAGTTGGTTACTACCATGATATTCTTGTCACTATTCCATTCTGTAAGTTGCCTCATCACTCAAGTGATGGTGCCTTTTAAAAATAATTTGAGACAGCCTCTTCCTTTGTATACCATGTAGGCCTAGTATCCCTGTAGGAATATGCAGTCTAGTTTGAACTTGAGCTCCTGGTGATCCTCCTGCCTCAGCCGCCTGACTGCTGAGATAACAGTTGCAAAGCCCTCTGCTTGCCCGCCTCAGAAACTCCTTCTTGATTTTGTGAGCCATTATACAGCTAAAAGACATTGTGTGTACATTGAACAGCCCCTGTGGATGGAGATTTAGAGGATGTAACATGCCAAGACCAAGGAATTTCAATTTCTTTAAGTTTCCATGATAACTAATTTACAGATAACCTATTGCAGCTATTTTTAGGAATCCATTTTCATTTTAAGCAACACTGCTGGATAAACATTGAGTAATATCTGGTCACTGGCCAACACCAATGAAAACACCTGCTATGGTCAATTTCGTTGTCTGAGCCCCTGAAGCTCGTTTACAGGGTTGTAATTTAAGTGGGTTTTGCTGTTGTTGTTGATGTTTTTCCTTAGGCTGGGTCAGGCCCTGGAGCCCTGTCTGTTCACACACAGTTCTTAAGAAAAGTGAGAGCCGTTCCAACAGGGGAAGGAATGCAGGACTCCCAACGAACTCTCAGCCAAAATAACCAGGAGAGCTGCATTTACAGTCATTTCCGGGAATGGGAAACTGAAACTGCTTCTCTATGCTGCTTGCTAGTCATAAACAGTGCACACACGGAATGTGGGAAGACCGGGAAGCCATAGAGGGGAGTTTGGGTGAGCCTCCCTGCTCCACTTAGATCCCTCACCATCTCTCCCGTCCTTCCCTTTCTCACCCACGCACCCATCCTTCCTCCTCACCACAGTACATTCACCACCATATTTTGCATTTTGCAAACGTTCTTATGCAGCCAGGATGGTCTTGTATTGCAGTGGAACAGCTGATGAGCTTGAATTTCTGTTTAGTTCATCTCTAGCTCCCCAGTGCTGGCATTAGAAGTGCGATTTGTTGAGGAGGGCAGAACCAGGTCTCTCTGAACTCTACCGACTGAACTACATCCCCAGTCTTACTCGTTGTTTCTTTTCAAAAATTTTAAAAGTTAATACAAATATTTATTCATTTCATTGAGACATGGTTTCTCTATTCACCCTGGCCATCCTGAAACTCAGTATGTAGACCAGACTGACTTCTAACTCACAGAGATCTGCCTGCTCTTGGTCTCTGAGGGGTAGATTGCAAGCATGTGCTACCTCTATAGGATCATTAATCTCTAAAAATGAAATATTGAGGGTTGAAGCGATGCCTGAGTTGTAAAGCACTTGCTGTGCATGCCTGAGGACCTCATTTAGGATTTCCACACCCACTAAAGCCAGTGTGGTAAGGCGGGATCATTGTACAGTCTTCTACCTGTCATTGGTTACTAGGGTCAATGAGAGACCCTGTCTTAAAAAATAAGGTGGAGAGTGATAGAGGAAGACAGCATACATTGACTGCCTCCCCACAGCCTCCACATGTACATGTATGATTGAGGGCACACAGGTACACACACACACACACACACACACACACATGAAAATACAGCACAGACACAAAAGTCAAATTCGAATTTCTAAAAATAGTAAAAAGTTTTTGTAAAATATACTAAAAAGTAAAAAAGTAATTTCTAGTCAAGGACATGAACAGAAAATGATTTCCATCCTCTAAGTCTGATTTAAGCCTCGCCTTACTGATGGAAAATACAATGCATATACTCCTTACAGCAATCTCATTTTATTGTTTGCTACAGATCAGTTATTGAAATCCACTTATTTGCAGGATGGATTCATTGTTGCACGTTTATCAGTAAGATCTGGAAACACAACCAGTGACAACCACTATAGGACTGTATTGTACTAAAAGGAGAACTAACTGCCTTACTTAGGCTTAGCAGTTACATTTCAGAATGGCATACTGCTTTAGTTGCCTCACTAGGCTTTTTGATGGGTTTAAATGCCATCGGTTGCTTATAAAAGGGCATCCGACCTCAGGACACACAAAAGTTCCATTAGCTGTTTGACAGTGCAGTTCTAATCATGCATACAGAGAAATGCAATGACCACAGTGGTCTTTCGGCTGGCATCCCTTGGGTTAGATTGAAAGGCCATGAAGAGTTTCAGAAGAGACACAATGCTCTGCACCTCACTGGCCAGTAGGAGGCAATGCTGACTCACCTGATTCTAGGCATAAGTGATTGTAGTCAATGACTTATAAAGATGTAGAATGTTAGTGTGTGTTAGCATACTGTGGAAATACCCTGAGGAGATGTAATGCTTAAACCTGTGGTTTCTGATGTAGATTCTTTAAACCAAGGAGGAATCATAATTAATTATAATATATTGTCCAGGCCTGTCATATCTTACACACGGTGAGCCGTGGCACGAATAATAAAAACTCAGAAATAGATATTGGGGTTCAACCTGAAGACCAGAAAAGCAAAATAGACAATCACTAGAGAGGACCTTTTTACATGAATCCTCAAACTCCACACACCCCTGAGTTCCTGTCTCTTCCCTTTTATATTCCTCTCTCTGCCCAGACATATAGCTTCTGTTTCCACTTCCCTAGTTCTGGGATTAAAGGTGTTTGATTCCCAAACACTGGGATTAAAGGTATGATCCACCATTACCTGGATCTAGTTTTGGATCGATCATGTGTAGCCCAGGGTAGACTTGAACTCACAGTGATCTGTCTGCCTTTGTCTTCCAAGTCCTGGGATTAAAGGTATGTGCCACCACTCCCTGAAGTTTATGGCTGCTTTGTCCTCTGATCTTCAGGCAAGTTTTATTTATTAAACCACAAATAAAATATCACTATAGTGAGATGCTACAGTAGAAAGTTTAGTGCCATTCCATAGTAGGTATAGACACTTAGAGAGATTGACCAATCTATATGCCATAAACAGATCCACCTGTCTCTCAGTTCTTCTATGGAGAAATCTGCCTTGGACATGGGAGTGACTGCTTTCTCAACATTATATGCCTGTGCTGCAGAGACAGCTAAGTGGTTAAGAGCTTGTACTTTTCTGAAAGAGGACCAAAGTGTGTTACTGACACAATGTCAGGAAGCTCACAGCTGCTCTAATTCTAGCTCCAGGGATTTCTGATGCCTCTGACTGTCTCTGCACTTACATGCACATCCTTCAATCCCCACCATACATATACATGATTAAAAATAAAGTAAATCTTTCTTTAAAAAGACTATACTGTTGAATGTCAAACCCACTCCCCACAGATAATATGTTTTTCTATTTCCCCGAGTGTTTCTTAAGTAGAGTCTTTAAAGTACCACTCAGTGACTCAAAGTGGAAAAGGCAGACATTCCTCTGAGGAATTGTCATTTCTTCTTTGGAACACTGTCATTTTGTATTACAACTGAACAGATGATAGTATTTTTATGAATAAGCAGTCACACTCTGCCATTTCTCTGCATTCAGCTAGAGAACGAGTATCTCTTAACTATGCTACTAGTATTTCTTTATGCTTTTCAAAGTTTTTCTCACTATATTTCCCTTCTCCATCCCTGCTTCCCTTAAGTTCAGGTTCAGGGTAAACTGACATAGTGGTTGCTGTCAATTCGAGGGTGTCTTGGCTTGTAAGGTACAAACCTTTGGAATCCATCCCTATCCAGATCACTTGTCCTTTTGATGGAATCCTCCAAACATGGATGTCTATATAAGATTATTAAAATGAACTCAGGCTGTGGTCCAGCTAGTCCAACAATAGCTTTCTAACTATTGAAGGTCCAAGGATCCAATTTAATGTCTCAGATGGTCTTCTGTATACACTGGAATGCTGAAGAAGTAGGCTCTAATGCCTGAGAAAGGATGGACTTGCCACTGAGAGCAAGAGGTGAATAGAAAACATTTCTTCCCTTCATGTCCTTTATGTAGACTGGCAGCAGAAGGTGTGGTCCAGATTAAGCACATATCTTTCCACTTAAAAAGTTCTAGATTAAAAGTTGGACTTCACACTTCAAATGATTTAATTAATAAAAAAATCCCTCAATAATGTACCCAGCCACTTGAGTTTTAGTTAATTCCTGAATTCCTGAGATAGTCAACTTTTCAACCAAGAGTATCCACCACTGATTTTCATCCTCCTACAAATACAGCCATTTTAAGGAAGGGTAACAGGGAGTTAGCATGACCCCAGGTTAGCAGACCCTGTATCTCTGATGTGGTAAGTGAATGAAGATTCTTGAACATTCTCAATGATACTTCTGACAACTCATCCCACAAACCTTACACCCCAGACCAGTTGCGTAGAACCAGATTCAGAAGCCAGAGAACATAAGTGTCTGCAAATACCGTCTTTCAGAAAAATTCTAATGCTAGCATTTCTGTGTATGAACAGGAAGAGAACGTCCAGCAGTAATGACTCCAGTCCACTATAGACTGTGAAAACCATACGTTGAAAACATGATCAAACAGAATATCAGAGAAACACTGTGTGAATATTGTTCTCCGGAGGAGTAAGGAGAGAAAACTGAGACTGGAAACTCCATTTGTAGCCCAATGTTTCGCCCAGGCTTCATTGGCCCTGGAGTAATAGCCTCAGTATCTTCAGAAAAAGAAGAGTTGGAAGTAAGACTTCAATCAATAAGGCAGCCTGATATTCCCTCAAACTTGCCATGATAATCAAAGACTATCATAACCATAGCAAAGTCTGCCATTGTCAGAATGCTTCTGGATTGGAGGTAGGCTAGGATGGAACTCCAAGGCTCCAAGAATAGACAATGTTAGCATATCAACTGAGAAATGTTTTACAAAATAGATGAAATCTGTGTTGTTGTGGGGGTGTTAGTCACAGCTCACCATCCAGACATGGGTTTAAACCAATAAAATGTCTTAATTAGCTGGCTGGAGACTACACTGGGTGTTCGGGATCCCAATGCAGTCCCTAGGCTTTCTCACAGTTTTAAAGCACAAACCCACATCCTGGGTTGACATACTTAGTTGACGATTAGCCAGAAGTGGAATCACAGAAGCAAAAAAGCAGGGTTAGTACATTTAAGGACTTTCCTAGCATTGTGGATTTTGGTAAAGCAGGCATTTTTTTTATATTGGTATGAAATTTGTTGTGTTGCCTTTGTGATAAGTTTTTTTTTTGGCATGAATGGTACTTCCATCATGGTGTCAGACGTGCTAAGGTTACATTGTTAAAATATATATAAAGATAGAGGACTTTAAAGACTTGGTGAATCAAATATAAGTTATAGAAATGTTGGCTGTAGTTATTAAAACATTCAGTAGAAATCTAGCTGTGAGCCATGATGCTCAAATGAGAAATGAATTTTCCACATATTAGTTGAAAAGTACGCAGGAATCTACAAGGAAAAAGTTTTTAGGCATCCAATTTTCAGTCAAATTTTGTAAGCAAGTTTAAGATAGTTCCTGAGATTTTTTTGTGTATGGTGTGTATGCCTGTGTGTACGTGTGTGTTGAATGTATATGGTATATTGTTGTGTGTGTGTATGCAAGTATGGGTGTGTTACTTCATGCATAGAAATCAAGAGAAGGTGACAGGTATCCTATAATTTCATGCAATTCTTTATTTATTTGCAAATGTCTCTCATTGGATCTGGAGCTGTGATGATGGGCAGAAAGCCTTGGCATATCCCCTGTCTTCATCCCTCTGCCAGCGTGACCGTGCCAGGCTTTTACCTTGTTGCAGTTAATCTTTGCACTCAAGTCCTCATTATCTTGTGGCAAGCACTCCAACCTACTGAGCCGTTTCTCCAGTCCAGTTTCTGAGATTTCCGAGGGACATAAAAGTGTTATTACCTCAACCAAATGAGTAATTAGGAGAAAAATGACTACAATGACAAAAATGTTGAGAGGAAGGACATTGGAAGCATGCTAAGGTGTCGTCATGATAGGAAAGTCACCAAGAAGGCTCTGTAGATTAAGATGCTTGCTTGGTGTCCTGAGCCATATCCCAGAAGTCACATTGTAGAAGAAGAGAATTCATTTGTTATGCATTATTTTTATCGGCAGCCTATGCAAGTGATGAGTGTGCATTGTAAAGCTGAGGACTATTTCATAAACATAAAACTACGAGATAAGCCAGAAATGGAAAGTAGTATAGCCTAACTTAATGAAAATTGTGTAAGGAAAGAGACTTCCCCCAAAAAAGAACAGGCAAGAAAAATATAAATAGTTTAAGAGGTCTAATTAAAATATCAACTTTTCGCCAGGTGGTGGTTGTGCACACCTTTAAACCTAGAGGCAGAGGCAGGCAGATCTCTGTGAGTTCGAGGCCAGTCTGATTTATAAGAGCTAGTTCCAGGACAGGCTCCAAAGCAACAGAGAAACCTTGTCTCAAAACAAACAAACAAACAAACAAACAAAATCAACTTTTTGAAATGTATTAAAGAAAAACATTCAAGACTTTTCTATGCCCAATCTACAACAAAACCTCTTTAAATAAAGTGTAGATCAGGTTAAATTAAATATAGAGCAAATATACCAAACAAATACAGCAAATAAAAAAGTAAATAGATGCCACTGCAGGTAAAGACTATAGAGGATCAAGATTGATAAATGTGAAAACCACAATGAATTCCATCATGTTGAGGAATTAATAAGTACATTTGTTATCACTTATCATAAATGCAGAGTTAAAACAATGCAAGCTCATTTCTCAGCAGTTCTGGACTGAGAAGTCTGACCTAAGTGTCTCTAAAGTCAAGTGTTGGCTGGATTCTCTTTCTCTTTGGAATTTTCTTCCAGGAGAATTCATCTGCTTGCTTTGCCACGTTTCAGAGATAATCAAGGTTTTGGGTGTGATTCCTTCCACCATCTTAAATTGTGTGTGCTGTAATTGGCAACCATTGCTTAGTTTTCAGGGTCCACTCAGAACCCTTCTGTTTCCCTCTTCTACAAGTTGGAGCATGCTATGGTTGAGGCTCAATATGCTCAAAGCAAAGTCCATTGCTCACCAACATGGTGCTGTTGGCATATGGTAGGACCTCCTAAGAAGGTTTGGGATCACGAGGGGTATGCTGTTGAGGGGACACTGGGACCTAGGCCTATTTCTCTTTCTTGCCTTTGCTTCTAACCCATGAGCTGAGTGTGTGTATGTTTGTGTGTGTGTGTGTGTGTGTGTTTTCCTTTCACATGTTATCCACTCTGATGTACTACTGCAGATTAATTAGATAGCAATGGGCCTCTCTAATCACAGACCACAGACACTGAAGCTGTAAATCAAGAGACAATCTTTTTCTTTGTGTGATGATTATCTCTGATATTTGTTAAACTAACACTAAGTTTACTAACATGAGGCCTTTTGATTTATAGTATGATAATCCAGAAAAATTCTGCTCATTTCAAGGCAATAAACAAATTTAATCCTATGGTCACCTTAAAGGTTCTTTTTCATTTGACTGGATATGTTTACTAGTTTCACAGATTAAAAAAAATGCAGGCATATTTCTTTTAGCGTGCCTGCTATAATAAGATAATATGGTAAAATATCTAGTTCATACCTGACAGTAAATTGGAAACTTGATTAGATCAGCAATTCTATGTGTGGTATCCAATTTCAAAATGACTCCAGAGGAAGTAGACTAGCTAAACAATTTTTTGTATAATAAACAAATTCATTAGTAAAACTCCAGGCCCAGAAATGTTTGCTCCTTTGAGTCTGTTTTAGTTTTTATATTCTCTTGGTTTAATTTTGATAAGTCATATGTAACTAGAAGTTTCTCCATTTTTCTTTTAAATTTTCCTTTTTCCCCCTTTTTTGGAATATATGTTTTCAAAGTACTCCTCAATAACTCAACTTTCTCTCAGTATCTGTTGTCATGTTAATCTTTTCATGTCTAATTTTATTAATTTGCATTTCCTATTTCTTTTGGTTAGTTTGGCCAAAGGTTTGTCAATTTTGTTTATCACTCAGAAAAATCAAATCTTTGTATTCTTGGTGTCCCCAACATCTGGTGATTATATGTTTATAATTGTTATATATTCTTGACAAATTATTACTTTCTTAATGTAGAGTAGCTTTCATCATCTCTTCTGATTAATTTTGGTTGGAAGTTAATTTTATCAGGTGGTGGAATAATAGCTATGCCAGATTATTTTCAGTTTCTGTTTACTTGATAGACACCACACCTACCATATTTTGATTATGAACCTATGGGTATCTTTATCAGTAAGAAGTTTCTTGATGACAATAGAAAGTTTTTAAATTAACTTTAATTCATTGGCCAACATCAAGGCTTCCCTTCCAAGTAACATTACATATTTACCAGTTCCACAAAGTAAAATGTAGACCAGTTTCTAATAATCTGCCTGCCACAAAAGGATAGTATCTAAAAAGCTTGTTTACAGTTTGGATCTCTCCAGCTATCAGCATGGGGTGGGGGCTCTTAGTAGCTAGGGTTTTTTTTCTTCATTCACGGAGACATTAGGAAATGTGTCATCTACTATATTATCCCTGATGCCTAACTTGTAGTTTTAAATTAACTCATTGATTTATGTAGATTCAAGATTTCTCTGATTTTTAAATATATAAATAAAAGAAGAATTGTGTATTTCTGGTGGCATAATTTTGTCTTGCTTTTTTTCATACCCCTCCCCTATGTGTGTGTTTGTGTGTATATGTGTGTGTGGTGTGCATTCTTCTTTGGCCACATGCCACAGCATAGGTGTGGAAGTCAGAGGATAATCTCAGCCCCTTGTTCTTGATTTCCTTCTTGTTTGAGACAGTCTCTTGTTGTTTGCACTGCATACGCAAGGCTGGCTGGCCCACAAGACTCCAGGCATTCTCTTGTCTCTGCCAGCTATCCCACTACTGTGGCACTGGGTTTACAGAAATGCAGTACCACATCTGGTTTTATTTGGTATGATGGCTATTCTTGGTTGTCAATATGACCATATCTGGAATTAACTAAAACCTAAGCATCGAGGTCCACCTGTGAGAATTTTTTTTGTAATTAAACCATTTTAAGTTGGAAGACCCACACTAAATCTGGATCTCTTGAGGTGGGAAGATCCACCTTTAATCTGGACCACACCTTCTGCTAACAGCCTATATAAAGTACATGGAAGAAGGAAGTTCTTGTTCTTTGTCTAGTTGTTCTCACTCTCACTGGCAAGTTCATTCCTTCACTGGCATTAGAGCCTAGTTTTTCATTATTCCAGCCTATACTGAAGACCAGCTAAGGTTTCCAGCCTTATGGACTGAATAATTAGTGGATTCCTGGTCTTTCCATTGGTAAACAGTCATTGTTGAACTAGTTGGATAACAATCTCAAGCCACTCTAATCTGTGTCTATATCTGCATCTGTCTGTCCATCTGTTCACCCATCTATATATCTATCTATCTTTCTATCTATCATCTATCTATCATCTATCTATCTATCTATCT
>LOJH01014298.1:0-17521 GCA_001685095.1 Ellobius talpinus | reverse complement strand
AGGCAAAGTAACACAGCTTCACAGAGTTAAACAAATGCAACATAAAAGAATGTATCTTTGCATTACTAAATGAATATTCCACAGCATAAACGAATGTAACCCATCTTAAATTAATATTCACAGCACCTGGACTTTAATCTTCCCTTAGTCATCTTAGATTAGCACCATAGTCTCATATTATATTAGGTACCTCTTTAGAGACCTTTCCTCCAAATACAGTTGTATTCAGAAGGACACAATTCAGTGAGCAGCAGAAAGAATACAAGTGAGAATAGTTTTAAGATGTGTTCATTTCATCTTATTAACTTCTGTCATCTTCTCTGTGCTGCCACCCTGGTGACAAGGCACTCATCACAGAGAGCAGCCGTGCTGTCTATTACAGCAATAGTATACACTCACAGACACATATATGTATGCAAACATTCAAAAGCACATGCTCACACCATCTGTTTTGCTCCATTTTGAATGCTGGTATCATCAATACCACAAGGCAAGAGAGACTCCTGCCACTCATTGTAAAGGACAAGTCATAATGACTCAGAGAGGCCAATGCTAGTTACACAAACCAAAAGATTTATGTGATTTTACAAGGGACTTAACGTTTTAGATTTTGTTTATTTTTTCTGTTTTATGCTTCAAATGTACCCAAGTATGCTCTAATTTCATCTTCTTAGAATCCTAACATTTAAAACACTTTGATGGAAAGTTTTTCCTTGGTTATTTTATTTCGCCAACAGAAACCCTATCATGCAACCAGCCGCATAAACCTTGGGACTTTTAAACAAGATAAAAATCTTTCATATTGTGAGAAGATGCTCATACCTTTAAGAAGCGTCACAAAGCTACCAGTTCTCCAACTGTTTACCTTTATTTCTTTACAGGGATGGAGACAATGAAAATTCAAAGTGACTAGACAGTGGTGGCCTCAGACACAGTTCACTTGTGTGACGATGGATGGCAGATCTAGAAAGCAGCTCCTCTAAGCCTTGAGGACAAGAACTGGGTTTCATTCTCACGCACTCTTCTTGCTCTCCCTAAGGAGGGAGGCTATGCAGAGGGCTGCGAGAGCCATGGCCTAATCTCATGTTGAAGCACAATGCCTGTATCCTAGCACCACCCAGTTCTGTTCGCAACTGTTACTCTCTACTGTTGACTTTTGGGCTACAGCAGCAGATGTTGGAGTCCTGGAGCCTGGCTGAGTCTCATCTAACCTTGAGCATCACCTGGATATAAAGGCCCACTCTACAGTGTGACTACCCACATGAGAGTAATGAGGATAGACATGGGGCTTTCGCTTGTCCTTCAGATGGCCTTTTATGGTCCACTTTGATCACAGTTGCTGCTGGAACCCAAATAGGTCATCACACTAGATGTGGCAGAAGGTAACAGATTTATATGCACTTAAAATCTACTTTTACAGTCAAATACACAGGGCCCTAGAGTATAGACACCTCAAACTGGGAAGAAGTCATAGAATGGCTAAATTAAGAGTCTGACTAAGCACTGAGGTAGGTAAACTGTGAGAGGCACACTTGCTTCTGTGTCTATTTCTAGGGGCACTGCCGGTGTTTTGGAAGTCAGGCAAGCATTAGACACACTTCATGTTGAGCCAAAATCACACAAAACATTATTTGAAGGCTCAAACTTAGAGGGCAGGAAAAGGAGCTCCAGCCCAGCTTCATGAAGGGGCTGCTCATTGTTGAGCTGAAGAATTTGCAATGGCTGATGGGAGAAGGGTTGCAAATTGACCCTGAAAAGAGATGGATAATAACATCCTCACCCAATGTATTCATCCTGACCTATTCAAAAGCAACAAGAAGCTGGCCATGTGTAAGTATACAAAAAATTGAAATCCATACATTTCTAAAAGGCTAATGTCATAAACCACAGGTTTATACTTGGATATTAAAATGTTTGCATGTATTTTGGCAAAATTATTGAACATATTAGGTAAGTTATTTCTGTAAAGCATGCATTCCTTTGCTGTATTTTTACCCTGGAATTAAATACTTCATAATTTGTGAGGTCTACCCTTAATGTACAGTGTCCTTAAGTAAATCTTACCAGTAAGGATGAAGGAACTTGGAACTGCC
The DNA here is from genome assembly GCA_001685095.1 of Ellobius talpinus. Taxonomy (NCBI): domain Eukaryota; kingdom Metazoa; phylum Chordata; class Mammalia; order Rodentia; family Cricetidae; genus Ellobius; species Ellobius talpinus. Next base: position 15,428 of record LOJH01014298.1, on the reverse strand, counting down.
CTGTCCCTATTCTCTGTTTAAGTAGTGAACAGAATATTGAATTAAGCTATAATAAAGGGGGCTGGAAAGGGCGTGCTGACAGAGAATAATGCTTTGTTTTCTCTTAATTTCATTTAAACTCAGGGTGAGAACTTAGACAATTTCAATGATGATACTTCTGGGACTTTAAATGAATTTTAACCACTTCCCAGTTCAGCTTTTGAATGTGGACAGAGAAAAAACTTCCAAGGCCCCTGAATATAATGAGACTATGTAGTTCTGATACTGGTCAGGTAAAAAGCTATGGCATTTGGTTTTGAATATCAGGAGGTCAGCTTGTGCTTGCCAGCGAGTGGCATGGTAGGAACAACCAGCTGTGCACCTGAACACAGAGCAAGTGTAATGCTTGCAAGTTCCTGTCAGGCTGTCGTTTTGCTGATTGTTCACACAATTACAGCAGTATGTAACATTATTCTTAACATTTTAAAAGTAGAAGCACACTGTGCATTCCATTTTTTAAAAAGATATAAGAAAACACCGCATTTTGAATTTTACAAATAGCTTTCCAGAATTAGCTAGCTATCGATCCTTACACTTCTAGAAACCTAAAGTCTACCATCTCCCTGTTTGTAAATGCCTGCCAAAGAAAGGAGCCAGAACATCAGTACAATGGATGCAATTCCTCTTTTGGAAAAAGCTGTCCAGAGATTTCAGGGGCTATGTAGTAAATGAATAAGCAAATAGCACCATACAATGATCACCACCAAGGCAGCTGAAGTCTGCTCACCACAGTCCTTAAATCTTAATCCAATTCTTTTAGTTAGTATATATATTTATTTTATTAGCATTAAGAAAGATAGCTTAAGATGGGATTGGCGTAACTCACGCATACTGGGCAGGAAGATGGAAAAATACTCTTCTAATTTTCGTTCTGTTGCTGTGATAAACACCAAGACCAAAAGCAACCTGGGGAGGAAAGGCTTTAATTGGCTTATATGTCCAGATCACAGTCGATTATTTGGAGAAGTCAGGACAGGAACTCAAATAGTGCAGGAACCTGAAGGTAGGAACTGATGCAGAGGTCATGGAGGGACACTGCTTACTGGCTTGCTCTCCCCAGAGCTTGCTCAGTATGCTTTCTTATACAACATAGGACCACCTGCCCAGAGGTAGCACTAGCTAGGTCCACCCACATGAATCATTAACCAAGACAATGCTTCATGGACATGCCAGCAAACCAACCTGATGGAGGAAATTTTTCAATTGCGATTTCATCTTTCCATATGTGTCTAGATTTGTGTCATGTTGGCAAAACCCAACTGGCAGGGCTAGATGGACTTCTTCACATAGCTTTTGAGGCTAAAACTTTGCCAAGACTCCCTGCCGTGGTTGGCAGTAACATCTGACCAGTCTGCTTGGTGAGAATCCCACCTGAAAAGCAGCTTAGTGGAGTAGCAGAACTGGCGGTAGGAGAGGCTATCAGGCCAAGCCTGAGCAGCAGAAGCAAGGCTCACCTGAAGAAATGGGACTGCCTCCCGTCAGAACCATGAGTGTACAATGTGGAAACTAAACTGTTTCTCAGAGCTCTGCTTTGTGATCAACTCAAGGTTCCCATCACTAATGGCAGTGGGAGAACTGGCTGTTGGGAAGCAAGTGTTTGTTTGTTTCCTATAGCCTAAATTATCTGGTATTTAAGATTCTGGGTTCTATTGAATTGAAAATGAACATTTTTTTTAAACTACCGGCATAATAAAAATTCAGCCGAGGTTTGCATGTTACTTGTAAAGTTTTAAATTCCTTGTTCCAGAATGGAGATAATGGGAAAAAAGGATTGTGTTAAAAATGAAGAAAATTAAATGCAAAGGAAAAAGAAAGCCTTGAAATGCCCTAGGCTGGCAGTCACTGATGACTGACTTTGCCTTGCTAATAGAGTTAATAGCTTGCTGATATTTTAAGAAATACACAATTGAAAACAAATAGCTATTATAAAGCAGCACTCAACCATTAGCTTCAAACTCATTGAGAATATTACTTTGATCAATTTTGTCCCCTTACACCTCCCATCCTGCATAGTTCCTTGGAAACACAAAATGCTGAATAAAAAGAAGGTGATTGAACTAGGGGCAAACGTCAGCTTATTAAGCACTTTCCTAGCATGATTGAGGCACAAGGTTCCGCTCCCAGCACCGCCAAAGGAAGCAAAACGCTGAGACCTCCCTTGCCTTACCCCTTCACTCTGTAGCAGATCTTTTCTATATGTGTTCAGACCATATTGTCATTCTTATATTGCAGCATTAGGCAAGTCTCCTTGTCAATCAAGGACTAGTCCTCAGATGCCTCTTATGTGTCTAACTTTACACAGCAGTGAAGCTAGTATATAACCCATTATAGATTTGGTTCTAACAGGAGACATGTACCATATCAGATGTGATAGATGGAAGAAAAGGTACTCAATGGCCTTGGCACAAGTGGCAAAGGGTTTATATATTTCTTGGCTATCAAGAAAGGTCTGTTAAATAAGCTGATACTGACTTAGAGGGAAATTGTAGGTCTTACTCAGCTCTACATCTCTGGAATTAGGTAGAGTTTGAAATGTAGATCTTGTTTATTAATTATGCAAGGAGTAAATGCTGTTAGCAAACTCATCCTTGGAAACTGAGTATGGGCAGCAGTAAGGAGGTAGGCTAGAGTGATAAAAGTCTTGATTCTGAAAGACACTTAAGACCCTGGGAATGTGGCTAGCAGGTTAGGGTGTCCTGGGGCTCAGGTCTATAAATCATTAGCAACAGATTTCCATTGGGTAAGCAGAAAGAAACATGGGCTAAAGCTGGAGACCAAGACCTCCTATCAGTCAAGCTTAACTCAGATGTCTGAGGAGGTTGTACACTGAAAAATTCTAGGGGAGGCAACTTAACGGGGTCAAGAAAATTATAATAATAATTATAATAATATTATTATTATAATATAAATATAATATAATATAAAAATTATAATAATAAAAAATTATAATAATATATATGTCTGCATATTTTGAAGTATGGCTTTAAAATTTGTGATGTTTAAAATTTGTTTTGTAAAATAGTACAAGTATGTATTAATTATGTTTTCAAAAATTATTATCACATGAAATATGCTACTTTTGAGCCTTTAGTGAGCATCTCTCTTGTTATTAACCATTCATGGAGTGTGCTTTAAATATAGGTGCCTCTATACTCAGCATTTGAGTATTCCACTACTTATTTAGTCATTTTTTTTATTAGTGGTCATTCAGGTTTCATGTGTTTCTTTTCTTGATGTGTGAATCTTTGCTTGACTAACATGTTCATCAGTGATCAGTCTTTGAAGCCGAGCAGCCCTGGGAGGAGATGTTACCTCTGTTCTTAATTGCATTTTTGTAATTTATTTTCCTGGTCCCTTTTGACTAGGCTTAGATTTCTATTTCTTCATTAATATAATGGGAGAGATCAGTTGAGAACAGCCATGGGAATTTTCTAGTTTTTCTTGAAGATTGATATCCACCACTCTTTCACCGAAATAAAACTGTCCCATAGGGACCGACTCCAATGGTGAGGTGTGGTTTTAGAAGGTTTAGCTGGTGAGAGCAGTGAACACATGGCACATGTACCTGTGCTGAGTTACAGGAGCTCATGCCATGATTCTTCCTGCTACTCAAGACTGAGGTCAAGAAGCTCTTCTCTCTTGTCAACTGTAAGGTTTCTGCCGAGTATGGAAGGTGAAGAGAAGGTGTTGGCTGTAAGTCAAAATCACAGTCTTACAAAGGATATAACTTACAACACAGGTCCTTCTATGATTTGCTTATGGCTTGAGTGTTCATGGAGACTCCACTGTTACTGAAATTTCTGTCCCCAAGATGGTGGTCATGGGAAAATGTTGTAGCAGCTTTAAGTGAGGAACCAAGTGAGAAGTCCTTAGCATATGGGGACATGCTCTCTGAAGGGAGTTCTCCAGGAACCCAGGATAGCTGTCCACACTCAAGCATGGCCTGACCTCATCTCTCTCTGTTTCCTGTTGGAGATCTAACTAGTTGTCCCCAAACATGGCTGTTGGCCATGAAGGGATGCTGCCAATGTTGCCTACCTTATGTTGTCTTGACTTTGAGTTCATAAATTCATTAACATTTTCATGAGTCATTGTGTAAGGCATTTTACTACAGGAATGCCAAGTATGAAAAATGAAGGTTTCTTGAAATTTTAAAGGTAATTCAGAATGGAACTTTATGTGGACATACTGAATTTATAGAAGCAACTGCATTAAAATTGGTTCATTGAGGATGGCCCTGTCCATATAATTGGCATCCTATACAAAGGATGAGTTTAAATCCAAACATATACATACAGGAAAGATTATGTGAAGAGATATTGGAAAAAGACAGCTAAGTGATGACTACTACTTACACAATCCAAGTTACAGGAGCTCATGCTGTGATTCGTCCTGCTCTTCAAGACTGAGGTCAAGAAGCTCTTCTCTCCTGTCAACTGTAAGGTTTCTGCCTAGTATGGAAGGTGAAGAGAACGAACAGGTGTTCGCTGTAAGTCAAAATCACGTTCTTACAAAGGATATAACTTACAACACAGGTTCTTCTATGGTTTGCCTATGGCTTGAATGTTCATAGAGACTCCACTGTGACTGAAATTTCTGTCCCCAAGATGGTGGGAGCTGTCAGGAGCTGAAGAGCTAAGGATCATCCATTCACAACTTCAGGCTCCTTGACTTTAGACATCTTGTTTCTAGGACTATGAGTCAATACATTTCTGGTGTTCTAAGACACTCTATTTGGGGTACTTTGTTATGGCATCCCTAGAAAATAGATTCAAAACTTGCATACTATGACTGAAAACATCAACAAGTATTTGACCAGAAAGTGCTAAATGATGGGATTTATTGTAGACCAGTTGCTGGATGAATCTAATATTCATCCATTCATTCATTTCATTTGATATCTGATTATGTAGTATGAACCAGGTCCCTCACATCTCATTTTCTAATGAATCAATGCCACAGGGATAGAGTTTGCAACAGCTTGCTTAGTTGGGGGCAGTTTCCTTTTTACATATTTAGTTTAGTTCTTTGGGAATTTCACATCATGTACTCCAATCCCGCTTATTTCCTGGTCACTCCATATCAGCCTTCTAACCTTGTATTCTCCCCCACAAAAGAAAATAAAAAGTAAAAATAAGACAATCTAGCTGTCCCCTCTGCACAATGACCTGCTCCTCTGTCAACTGCAGCCTTCTCTCACACTCGTCACAGCTGCAGCATCTCCAATTCTGCTGTGCATGCACCATTCCACTCCTCCATCTCTTCTGCTTCTCCATCACATATTCACTCATTGTAGTGGCAGTGGAAGCTGTAGTGCATCACATAATATACCCTTTGGTCCAAATAGCTTTACTGCAGGGATTCATTGCATTTAGTTATTGGTCTGGTTCAAGGTTTCTGGCTTCTGCCACACCATCAATACTGGACTCTCATTGAGACTTCCCTCAGATATCCTGCTGTTGCTCTGAGACATGAGATCCTGTGGCTTTCGTTCTGCAGGACTGGCCCCTTCACACACTCCAGCCATGCCTCTCAGGCCTATCCAGCAGCATGTGGCAGCCGGAGTGGGGTGGGCAGTTGGAATAGTTTTAAAAATAGATTATCTACCATTTTTATCTTTTGTAATTGCCAAATAATTTTTTAAGAAAGTCTTACAAAGGACTTAAAGGACTGTCAGTCATTTTTCTCCCACTGATGGTATGTCTTTTACTGCTCAGTGATTCTACCTACTTGCTTTCTCTATTAATGTGTGGTGTTTTGCTTTAGTCAACTGACTTTGATTAGCTAAATATACCTCTACCCACAGCAGATGTCTTTATTTTAACGTGCACATATTTCATTTCACAAGAGAAGTGAGTCAACTCATTGAACATAAAACCCCTGAGAGTCTGATAGAGTCATCACTTTGGATAGGAATACTTCATTCCTTGATAATAGCAATAAGGTCTCTCTAGTCTCCTGACTTGGCAGAGCACAGAAGTGAGCACAGTGCTAGCTTAATGAACATGAACTATGTACCATCTATAACCTTCGAATTCCTGCTTCAGCTAGGATGAGGCTTGGGTCTTCCTGATGCTTCCGTCTGTCCAGCTTCTCATTTTGTTCCTTAAACTTTGTCATTGTAACTGGTAAGATTTTGGTCAGTGTTATTACTACAGTTACCAGATATTAAAATAAGAACTCACGGAGATGGTGTAAATTTGCCATTGGAGAAGCCTAGGGATCCCGCTCCCAACTCTTGTGCTGCTGAGTTGTATGAATTTGGAAAAATATTGAATCTTGCCATTCCCAGAAATGTTATTTGCCAACCCAGAATAACAGGCTAACAATACCATCTCCAGTTAGTTATGGTTAGTCAACCCAATTAGTTATGGTTATTCAATGAGGTTGTATTTAACTTTAGCAGTAGAAAAACTGTCCTAAGGTGCCACACACAACAGTTATTTCACTAGAAATAACTCAACACCACTTTTCCAGGTGTGATCAAATGACTAAGATGGCACCAATTCACTGTAGAGTCTTAAATTCTTTTTTGAGATTTTGCTTAGTTTTTTTATATGGATGAGGGATGTGGCTGGATATATATCTGTGTATCTTATGCATGCCTGGTTCCCATCCAGGCCACAGAAGAGTATTGGATTCCCTGGAATTAGAATTAGAGATATAAGCCTCCATGCTAGTGCTGGGAATCAAACCTGGGTTGTCTAGAAGAGCAGCCAGTGCTCTTAAGCACTGAGCCACCTCTCCAGCCCTCGATATGCTTTTTATCCACCTGTACCCACCCTGACCCGGCTTCCAAGCAGTTTGCAGAAGATAATGAGACAAAGCCAGGCAGGGCACATGCTTTGTTCCAGTCCCTCCTTTCCTCTATCACTATTTAAATTGCCTTAGTTTTATTTGCATCAGATTCTTCTGTGTCCATCTGAGCAGCTTTACACACAGATATCATCTTCAAATGAATGAAATCTTTTTTAATAACTACCCTAAATGGAGCATTTCGGACTCTACTCTTGAGAAAAAGGCAAGAGCAAATGGTTTAAGATGAACTCATTTTGTAAAACTGCTACAGAAGTTACTGCCTTAACTCTAGAAATTCATAGAGGCAATTTATGAACACAAGGAAACCAGCCCGAAGGCAGAAAACCTCATGTAACCTCAATAAACAGCAAATTAACACAGGAATTCCTGGACAGAAAGCCCTGTAAGGCCCAGGTGTTTGTTACAGCAGGTGATGTCACATCTTCAATGTGCTTTATGGAGAAGGCGATTAGAGCAAAGCTTTTCAGTTAAATTCAGGATATAAAATCTACCTCAACAGAAAAGCCTAGTGTTGATCCTGGCAGGACTTTGAAACTTCAAACATTCATGTTTTCATTAGTCACCATCACCATTAAAACTCTTTCCAGAAAAGTAGGTTTTATTTTCAGATGCCAAGATGAAAAATAAGAGCCGTTGAAGATCTTAAATGCAATAAAACAGCAAGCAGAAATGTGAGACTATGGAAATGTTCACATGCAGAGGACCTGGGGAGAGTCTATCCCATGCATGGGGGTGATTTTGCTTATTAATACTCATATGATTCTGGAACATTTCTGAGACAGTTTCACTCATTCCTACATTTCATGCTGGAACACTCTGTCGATGCAACACGATCCAGCAAATGACTTCAAATCTTCTTATGTTTCTAAAGCTTTTGACCTCGGGTGCTCCCTCAATGACTCGGAAAACTCTAAACACCAGTGGTGACAGGATTTGGGAGATGGGAATTGTGATAATGCCAGCTGCTTCTGGCAAGCAGTGTGATGTTTCTCCAATGTACTTTGGGCTGGCTGGAATGAGACCATATTGCAGACCAACCTGCACCAAGCATGGGAGTATTTGGGTAAAGAACTCATTAGAGGAAATCTCAGTCCTGAAAGGGCAGAAGCAGGCATTGAAACTTGGTTTCTTTCAACTTATGCCTACATTTCATTTCAGAGGAGAAATGCCTAGAGCACACCTTGAGATATTAGATGTCAGCTGTTTACCTGTATGGATGGCTCAAGGGGAAATTCTCCATTGTCATCTTTCTGTTTTTATGGCAGAATCTGTTTTATAGCTGTGAATGGTGTAAGCCAGGCTGATGCTTATTTGATATGCCTCCTGCATTGCAGCCTCTGAGTGTTTCACAAAACACTTAAAGTAACATGACATTTAGAATTCTGTCAAAATTGAAGACAGAAAGACCATTATTTCCACAAGTTTTCAGCTGTGAGACTAGTAGAGAGGCCATGGTAGATATTTAGTCCCATAAAGCAGAAGCACTTAATCTACCATAAACATGAGTCATCTTTTGACCCATGAGTTTTTAGGACCCTAGCAGGCTCTGGCATGTCCAAAGTAGCAAACAACATCATCATCACCAACAAAGAAAACAAAATGCACAGGGGCTCCTTCCCATTGACCACTTGCTTTCTCAACCCCTCCAATCCTACACTAGAGAGTAGGTTGGGGAAGAGGCAGTTAGGCTTTCCTCATCTGACTAGTGTCTTACCTGTAAAGGATTGGGGGAGGACTGATTCATGATAAATATTGATGGAAGGGGATATATGCAGGGGTGCTAATGTTTTCACATATTAGTTACAGTAGAGGCAAACCTATGTGTTAGAATAAGCAAAGGGTTCTTAGAAGAGGGGAGCTAAGATGGATTACTTTCCAGGGGACTTTTCTCATGAGCGATATACTACCATAGCCTGTAGTGGAGGAGCAAACCTTCAGGTCTGAGACAAAGCTCCATTAGAAGAGGTATAACAACTATGTATAAATGATGAGGGTTCTGCAGGAAAACATCCTTTGGTTCCTGGAATATTGGCAGAGTGAGAGAAGAGAGAGAAGAGAGGAGAGAGAACTATAGTCTAGGTAACCATGAGGGGCATCAAACAGAAAGATGGATACGCCAGTGTCACCAGCTAGTCTATGTTCCAAGAGTCATGAGACAGAAAGGCACTAGATGAAAGTAAACTTATAATTCAGAGTCTTGATGAAGTGTCCTAGTTGGGGTTTCTATTGTTGTGAAGAGACACCATTATAGTGATATTTTATTTGTGTTTTAATAAATAAAGCTTGCCTGAAGATCAGAGCGCAAAGCCAGACACACTAGTCAGCCATACAGGCCAGACAGTGGTGACATACACCTTTAATCCCAGCAGCCACATTAGTTAGCCACAGAGACGGGGCAGTGGTGGTGCACACGTTTAATCCCAGGCTAGAGAGGAATATAAGGCTGGATGAGATAGGAACTCACTCTCTTTTCAGTCTGAAGATTTCATAGAGGTACAAGCTCTCTAGTGGCTTGGCTGCTTTGATCTCTAATCTTTCAGCTAATCTGTGCCTTGGTTCTTATTAGTCATGCTACATCTGGTGCCCAATGTATGGGGTATTAATTTATGAAAAAATCATTTGCCTGTGATGTTGCAGCCATTGGCATAGGTTGGAGCAACAAGTGACTGGAGTCAGCACCTTACTGGCTAGGTTTTTTTTCTTCTCTCCTGGCGGACTTTCCTTGAACTCACTTCTCAGGCTGATGCCAATCTAGGTAGCTGCCTTGAAATCCAGTCCGGCTTTTTACTGTTCTACGCAATAGCAATAAGCCTCACATCATCATCATTGGCAGAATATGTGGTGAGAAAATTAGGAGTTTTCAGGGAGGGATTAGTTAAAAGGGAAAGTTTTCCCAAATTAAAAAAATGGGAAATACAATTATGATAGTTTCTATATGATTATATAATGCATGACTTAAAAATAGAACAACTAAATGAAGGGATTAACATACTGTTAATTATCATTTTTATAATTCTTCTTGTCATTTTGATAATTCTTGGTTTATCTCTTAAAATGTTGTTTGGATTGACTGACAAAATACAGGTCTTAAGAAAAACTTAATAAAACAGATCATAAAGATATTCAGATCCAGACAGAAGAGTTTAATAGAGAACCAATTCCAGCATTGCCTTATAAGGCTATAGAGGAGAACCAAACATTTTCAAACAACCAACCTTAATATATCCAGTAACCTTTCAGGAACTGCCAAACAATAGAGGCTCTGGAAGAGCTAATTTGACTCCTCTGCCAATGTTAGATTTAAGGAAAACAATAGTCTCATGTGGCATGCTTTCACCTTTTGTGAAGCAAATGTTAAACTCATGGTCAGATTGTAATAAAATTATTCCCAAAGACTGGATAAACTTGGCTAAAGCTGTCTTAGAGCTGGTTCACAAATACAATGGAGTACCTAGTTCAGCGAAGAGGTTAAGACTATTGAACAACAAAGCAAAGCTAGGGTAGTGGAAATCTTCCAAGATCAACTACTTGGAGAAGGAGATTATGCTACAATAAAAAGGCAATCCCTATATGATGGCTACATCCTGACTTTATGCCATGCATCAGTTTTGAATGCTTGAGACAGAACTGAAGAAGTAGGAAATAAAATTGAGTCATTTACTAAAGTCATTCAGGGCCCAAAGGAAGGCCTACATAGATAGGTTCCTTACAAAGATCAACTTCAGCAGTATATAGAATGATACCAAATTCAGAAGCTAGACAAATGATATTTGAGTCTTTGGCTCTGAAAATGCTAATTCTCAATGCAAAAGGATAATTGGGCCTTTAAAAGGCAAGGTCAACACCCTTGGAGGAGTGAATCTGAGATACAATTAATATTGGATCTCATGACCATGATGATGCTTGGATAGGAGAGGTGATTTTCAGAGACTGAGGAAATACTGAGTTGTCAAGTGTTCTAATTGTGGTAAAAAAAAAAAGTTACTTTAAAAGGGGCTGTAAACAGGGCATTAGTAGAAGCAATGCTTTTTTTGAAAACATAATCCAAACAGAATGCACCTCCCTTCTGGATCATGTAGAAGGTGTGGCAAAGGCAGGCACTGGACTAATGAATGTAGATAAACATGAGATATTCAAGGCAATTCTTTGCCATTGGGAAACTCCTTGAGGGGCCTCTCGCAGATTCCTCTGCCAAATATGGTTTAATACATTCCTGTCATCATAGAGGAAACTCCTTCCCAGAGCAATTAAAGAACTTAATGCTTATTGTAAGAAACTATACTGTTCTGGATATTGGAACAGTTATAGAAGAGAGAACAAAAAATTCAGGAGAAACAATAAAGCTAGTATTTTGTCACACTTCTATAAATGAACCAAGACCAACAATAATAATATGAATAAATGATTTTGTCATTGAAGGTCTATTAGACACAGGTGCGGATGTGACAATAATTTCACTAGACTCTTGGCATCCAAATGGACCTCTTCAGGAGGTAAATGTTCAGCTTTTAGGGATTGGTATTTTATCTCCAGTAAAATAGAGCATGAGATGAGTCAAATGTATAGGGCCAGAAGGTTAAAGAGGAAAATTAAAGCTGTATGTTGCTAACATAGCAACAAATTTGTGGGGACATGATTTGTTACAGCAATGAATACTCAGATAACAATTCCGCCAATCTTAGAAACAAACTGTTTCTGGGAAAAATATTAGCAGGTATTATAAAGAACAGTCACTGACCATTCAGGTTGTACAAGAACAGGGCACANTGGGTTGTGCAATGGCCTTTTACAACAGAAAAACAACTGGCTTTATAACAGCTGCATAGGATCAACTAAATGCTCAGCATACTGAATAATCAATCACTCATTGGAATTCTCCTGTATTTGTTGTTAAATAGAAATCTGGAAAATGGAGATTGATAACAGATTTAAGAGTTGTTAATAAGGTGATTCAACCAATGGGCTCTCTAACAGTCTGGAATTCCTCTGTCTTCTCTATTACCTAAAGGATGGCCTCGTAGCTTTTGATTTAAAATATTGTTTATTTATTATATCTTTACAGAAAAAAATAGAGAAAAAATTGCCTTTATAGTACCTCCTTACAATAATTTTCAGCCCTTTAAGAGATATCAATGGAAGATTCTCCCATAGGAAATGTTAAATAGTCCCTCCCTGTGCCAATATTTTGTAAGTCAATTATTAGAAATAACACACAAGCAATTTCCTCAATCTGTAGTTTGCCATTACATGGATGACACTTTACTATCTGATTCAAATGTATATACTATAGAAAGAATGTTTGAAGAAGTAAAGAAAATTTTGCCTTTGCCTTGTTGGGGATTACAAATTGCTCATGAAAAATAAAAAGAGGATATTCTACTAATTATTTATGCTATAAAACAGGTTTACAAAAGAATTAGACCATAAAAGGTGCAAATTAGGAGAGATTGATTTCAAACTCTTAATGTTTTCCAAAGATTGCTAGGAGACATTTTCAATCTATGTCCCACTATTGGGATAAAACCTGATGAACTAATTAAATTAAACAAAACCTTAGATGGTGACAAGGACTTAAATAGTCTCAGGAAATGATCAGCTGAAGCTGAGAGAGAATTGGCTTTGATAGAAGAGAAATTACAGAAGGCACATGGGTATTATGGGGATATGAATCTTAACTGCATTCTGGTCATATTACCCTCCAAACATTCCCCTATAGGAATTTTAATGCAGAGGGAAGATATTATCTTAGAATGGATCTTTTTACCACATTGACTAAGTAAAAAATGTAAAACTTATGTGGAAGAGGTCTCTGATTTAATTGTAAAAGGAAAGTTGACACTTTGTCAATTTCAGCAGAAATTCTAGTACCTTTTAATAATAATGGAATTGACCAATTATGGGCAGAAAATGAACCCTGGTAAAGAGATCGCAGTTATTTTTTTGGGAGAGATTAACAACAGCTATCCCAAAAGCAAGAGAATTCAACTTACAAAGTGAACTAGCTGGATCCTTCCTCACATTGTATGGGAAATGACAATAACTGTAGCCATACATTATATACTGATGCAAATAAATTAGGAAAGGCATGCTATAAATTGGAAAAATTTAAAGTAAAGAGGACCAAAGCCCTTATGATTCTGTCCAAAAGTCAAATTAGATGCTAGTCTCATGGTACTAAGGTCTTGTAAAGAACTTCTCAACCTAGTTACTGATTTGAAATATGCAGAAAGAGTTGTTTTGCATATTGAAACCTCTGAATGTATACCAGATATTACAAATTGACTTTATTATTTATTCAGTTACAAGATACAATCAATAATAGGAATCATTTTATCTACATAATACACTTCTTATCCCACATGGGTCTGCCATGTTCTCTATAACAAGGTAATGCAGAAATCAATCAATTATTGATTAGAAATGTGCTGGAGGCATCAGAATTTCATAAAAAACATCATGTTAACAGTAAAGGTTTAAAAAAAGACTTTTACATCATGTAGCAACAAGCTAAGGAAATTATAAGGAAATGTTCTACTTGTATTTTATACAGACAAACATTATTACTTTTAGGAAGTAACCCAAAGGGTACTCAAAGGAAAAAACATTGCAGATAATGTGTTCCATTTATAGAATCTGGAAAATTAAAATACGTACACCTCACCATTGGTACCTATTCAGGATTTTAATGGGCAACTGCTTTGAGTTCAGAAAAGAGTGACTTAATAATCACACATTTTCTAGAAAATATGGTCATCATGGGTATACATGTACAAATAAAGACAGACAAATCTCCATCATATATCTCTAAGAAAATAAAACAGTTTTTTTTGCCTATTATAATATAAAGCATATTACAGGTATACCTCAGTTATTGAAAGATCAAATGGAACTCTAAAGAATATGTTAAATAAACAGAAAGGAATGATAATGATCCCCCAGAAATGATTGTATAACACTTTATTAACTTTAAATTTTATAAATGGTAATGAGAAAGGAACAACATTTGCAGATAGACATTGGACATAAGAAAAAGGTATGGAAATTAAATCATCTGGTATTCTTTAAAGATGTCTGATCTCAGAATGGAAACCAGGACACATCTTACATTAGGGAAGGGGTTTTTCTTTTGTTTTTACAGGAGAATAAATGCTATGGATACCATCAAATTTGATAAAGATTTTATTTGAACAAGAGACTCCCCTTACTTAGAAGAGATGATAGTTCATCAAAAAGCATGGCTGTTAAATCTAAACTAACCTATAACTTGCCAAAAGAGAACCTCTCCAAAACTAATGTTGTGGTAGAGTTTTGTTTTTGTCTTTTCAGGGGAATAAAGGTAACCAACTAAGGAATTCAAAGAGCATTGGACAAGCCAGACATGTGAAGAAAAAGAACAAGTCATCCAGAAAAAATAGAGTAAATTGGTCTATTGGTATATCACATTTCTAGTAGGGTAAAATTTCATAAATCACCTAGTTGTTTGTTTCTGCTGCTCTCTACAGACATACAATGCAAATGGTCTTTTCATAGTTCCAGTCCAGTTAAAGCTTAAAGCTGGCTTGAGAGTTAGAGTGTGGCTCTCTCCTTCTCTAAATGCTTATTAAAATGAAATCCAAAATCTCTGTCTCATGTTACAAGAGCCACTTGACATGGGACAGAAGAAAAACAAATATTCAAGGACTATTTTACTGCCCCTAATCTCATACCTTTTTGTTTTATATTGACTCTTTGATACTTTTCTTAAGGTATAAATATCATCTCAGAATTTATAAGTTTATATTTATTAATATATATTAAACTTTTTATCATGATATTAATGGTCATAAAGAGTACTAACTAATACTAGAAAAAGGTTTCATCTACCTTCCTGTCCATGATTTTGGGTTTGAGTCTCTATCAGTTTTCTATAGTGAACCATGAGCATGCCTAGCAGCAACATTTGAAGTATCAAAAAGGAGGATAGGGCCCCACCCTGCCATTGCTCTGCCATTGTGGACTCTACCTCTCTGAAATCATAAATCCAGTCAAGTGCCTTCTTTGTAAGTTGCCTTGTTCATAGTGTTTCATCACAGTAATAAAAAAGTTATTAAAACAGGTAACAAGGAGGCTTCTATAGTCTTTACAAATCTTGAAGCCTCTGTACTTGGAGTGTATGGGAACTGGGAAAAAGTGAGGAATGGGAGAACCCTGAAAGCACCCTGAAATTTACCCCTAGAGGTAACTAAAGTTTTATTGAACATGTATCAGTTTTCTTATTAGCATTGGAGACAAAATATGATAAAGAATGCCCTCCAGTGTGGAGAGCTGCGTAGTGCCGTGCCTTAAAGATGGCACCGGTTTCCACCATCCACTAGCCCGACAGCAAGTGATCTCTGTGATAAACAAGTCCTTATTTGGCTAAGGCTGATTAGCAGGCTTGTTTTCATGTATGTGGGCCTATTAGAGATTGCCACATGGCTTATTGGGAATGGTAGCCCATAGAGTATATAGTCTGCAGCGCCCTTCCCAGGGGAAAAAGAAAGAAGATTGTTCAAGGTTCCTGAATAAACTGCTTATAGAAGAGCCTGAGT
>LOJH01014297.1:0-24216 GCA_001685095.1 Ellobius talpinus | reverse complement strand
GTACATATTTGACATATTTGAGTCATCATCTTAGTTGATTATTAAAATCTTAGGTTTTAAATTTTAAAAGGTGAAATTTAATTTGAAGAAATGAACTTTTCTAAGGGCAATGAGTCAGGAAGTAGTTTTAGATCTTCAGAAAATATCTCTTTGTCTCTGCTGTTGTGCACTGTGTACATAAATATGCACCATTAAATTTGGAATAGGTAGCATTAGTTATTAAAGGCTAACATTACTCATGGATAATTTCATTAACATATAATTTCCTATATACCAAAATAATACATGAAAAATAATATATTCAACAACCAAAAGTACCTTCTTTTAAAATTAATATGACAATTTTCAGGTACTTAAAAAATAAGAGGACTGTATCTGAGTCAAATATCCAAACACTCATTTTTGATTATCATATTTTTGTATATGCTTATTCAAGAATTACTTAATGTTGTAAGAAATTTGGTTTTACTTTATATATAGAAGAGCTAGAGATGTTGATATCTATATCAAATTTATAAAAAACACAACTGAAAGCAACCACATCTTAGAAGATGAGTTGGAAAAATGTTTTCAAAATAAAACCATTTTCTTAACTCTAAGAATATTGATACATTTTATGTGAAGAAAATACATAAGTGCATAAATTCAATTTTATTTTCTATTACCTCTCTTACTCTTTCCCTGCTAAAACAAACAATTTTTTGAAATTTCTCTGAAATGGTTTTGTTGAAGGAAAAAAGTGTGATACAGATTCAATAAAGAAATCTATTAAAGTAGGGTTGTGACTGACAGCTACAGTTCGAAGAAAATCTTTCACTAGATAGTTTTTTTTTGTTGTCAACTAGAAGCTGAAAAGTAACACTAATTCATCCATGGAAATCTACACTCAAAGTCATATTGAAACTGGTGCCCTTAGGAAGATCAGTATTTATACAAATAATTATTTCCAGCTGATGAATGAGATTTAGACACTAAGTATTAACAGTGAAGACAAAAATGTATTCATGGAGCCGCATTGCCCAGGAAACTCAAATAGGCTTATCTCTGAAATAAGACTTGGTAATCAAGCAGTAAGAAACTAAAATCATCATTTTGACCAAATGTTGCCTAATCATTGTTTTTTTGTTTTTCTTTTTATAAATTGTGATATATAAATATGCTTCTCTACTATCTATCTTCAGATTTGGGTATTAGTTGACTATATTAATAAAACACTATCTACTATATATAATGTGTATATGTGCAACTATGTAGACATGTATATTTTCTATGTGTATGAACATTTCACTATAAACATATGCATAAACATGCACATATTCATGTGAATACGTGTATACACCTAGACAAATGTACTATCTTTGAATTGCCTAATATTTCTCTCAAAACATGACTCCAGGTTGCAAGTGGCTCAACAAAGAAGAGCACTTGTTGCCCCTTCAGAAGAGCTAAGTTCTCTGCCTGCACATCAGGTTCACAATGGCCTACAACTTCAGTTCTCTGCCTGCACATCAGGTTCACAATGGCCTACAACTTCAATTCTGAGAATATCATGGCCTCTTCCTGGCTCCACAGTCGTATACGTTCATGTCAACTTAGCCACACACAGAAACAAATATGAATAAAAATTAAATCTAAAAAAAACCAAATGAGTACATATACAGTGGTCATGGTATTACAAATATATAACAGAACTGAAACGTTCCTGTTGCTTAGTGTCTTTTTTATATCTTTTCTAGGTTTAGTTATATTCATACACATAAATACTTACTATTATGTTCTAATTTCTATGATTTCAGTGAAGAATCATTGTATATAGTTTTGTAGGCCAGAAATAATCAACCATAAAACACCGTTCAGATGTATAGACAATGAAATATAGTGGTGGGTAAGCACATTCTCTGATAGTCACATCTTATCATCTTAAAGCACACTACTCAGAATGTATCCCCATAATTAAACCATGCATTACACACACATACAATGAAGATATTTACATCTATCTGTCTGTCTATCTATCTATCTATCTATCTATACATAGATATATGGATATGTGCATTCATATCATAATAGACAGTCAATTTTAGTTATGGTAGAAATATTGATGAAGGAACTCAAAGTTTTGGGAATTGTATAGTCTTGGTTTGAGGATTTAATTTGTTGATAGTTTTACTTAGCTTGGCAAGAGCTTCATAATTGCTGATGTCACTGAAGGATGAGAAATAATGTTATCATGTGTAAGAGGTGGAGTTTATTTTCTCCCTCAGTGCCATTAATGAGGAGAGCAGGGATACACTTTCATGTACTTAAGGCCTTAAGTGTTGCTCCTGTTGTTGCCGATGGTGAGGTAAGAGATAATAGGCTTAAAAACAAGACGTATGATGGTAGTAGCAATATTTAATAAAAAATAACTATTTCACAAGTTCAAGAAATCTAGGCCTACACAAAAAGAGCAAATGTTTTTGGAAACTCAGAGGAAACTATTACAAGAGGGGCCAGTCAACTGTCTCTGGAAATGAATAGAGTAAATCCATTTGCTCTGCAGCCTAGACACTGCCATGCTATTGGATTTTTGTTACAGCTGAAATCAGCTAAGAAATTCAGACACCAGTAGAACTTCATTTACAAAACTGAAATTTGAAAGACACAGGCTTTTCTCATGCCATGAAAATTTTTTTCTTTTATTTATGCTTTTAATTCAAAACTATTTGTTATATTTTGTGCACGAGTGTTCTGCCTGCATGAATACAAGTGCACTGTTTGTGTGCTGCCTGGTGCCTGTTGAAGCTGAAAGGGTGTTTCATCACCCCACAATGGGATTATGAATGGTTATGAACCACCATGTGGGCATTGCGAATTGAATCTTAGTCCTCTAAGATCAACAAGTGCTCCAAACCACTGATCCATCTCTCAAGCCCCTTAAAAATATGAGTCCTGCAAGAACAAATGTTGGACTGGGTTCACTCCTTAATTCATAGTTTACTGATCTTTAGCCTATACTGAACATCGTAAGATTGACAGAATGACATAAATACTGGCAGCATTGCTGTTTTCTCTAAGCCAGTGTGACACCACTCTAGGAGAGCTCCAAAGTGTAAGGATGTTGGCCTTAGAGTAGAGATAGTGTAGAAACCTCAATAAATGTGTGTAGACTGAAAGCATAAAGGATGATATATAATTTTATATCATATCATATATAATATATTATATATACTCAGAATACACAATGAAAAACCCTGGTCTTCATGGACACCCCAATACTTTCATTACAATAAAAACAACAGAAAGCACCTCAGAATACTAAGGAGAGGCTAAAGGTATGAAGACTGAGACCACAATTATGGAATAAAGACTCTGTGGACAGTACACAGACCTAGGCATGGGAGCTCATGTGATGATGTCACCCTCTGACTAAGAAGCCTGGGGAGAATGAAGTCTACTTCTACAGAGATTGTAGAAGCAGAAGACTCAGATATTGACCTATTCACCTCTAGCTTATGGAAAAATAGTGCATTCAAAACACACATGAGACCCTAGAGAATGCTGGAAAGATTTACTAACTTTAAAATATCAGTAAAAGACATAAAATAAAATCCTACCTACCATAAGTGTTAAGACAAACCTGCAAAAATATGAGTACAGTTATAAAAATAATGAGTCAATTTTCTCTTATATATGCCTGGGCAAGCAGGGACCTACACGAAAAAGATCAGGAACTTTAAAGCTTATGCTAATTAAGTAGAGCAATACACTATAGCTTTTAAAGTCAAATATAGGTAAGCTTGATTATGTTAATTACTATGTGTTTTGACTTAAATGTGAAGCATGAACTTCTTATAAAACTTTTCTCAAGCATATGCCATAATTATACAGGCATGTTAACAAATCTAAAAATAGAATTGCTTTGTAAAATGTTGGCTGGATTCGTTGAAACAGCTACGTTCAAATTGACTCTGTGGAAGGAATGGCACCTGTGTTATGATGGGTTACGCTCCCTCTTCTGTATTGCACCCCGAGACACAGAATTTGTGCAAGATACTGAACATGAAAAAAGAAGCATTTTGTAGCTGAAAATCATTACATGGTAAGATTTTCCTGGTTTAGTGTCTTGAACCCCAAAATCCTTCATGTATGTTACTGCATGAGGTATCCAGAGGTAGGTATCTTTGAGCATGCTAAAAGGGAATGTAATGTGACCCAGCTGTAGAGATCAGAGCCATAATATGTGTGCAGCCACCAGAAGCTCTGAGCAGGAAATCCTCTTTGGGGTTCCTGGGGCGTGTCATGACTGACACCTTGATTCTAACCTTGTGAAAATCTTTTTTTCTTGTATGTGTTGCAAGGATTTCAAGAGGGAAAAAATATTTATTTCTAGGTTCCAAAGTCTGTGGTTTTATCTTATAAAATCATATAAAACACATATGGTACAGGCAATTGCTAAGAATTTGGCTTGGCTGGATGGTGTAGTGAGTACAGAAAGGACGAAGACTTAAGTTCACTTCCGCAGGAACCACATACAAGCTGGGCCTGCACATTTTTAAACCCATTGATGTGGTTGGGGTGGAGAGAGACGAGAACAGTTAGATGGTACCATCTAGCTAGATAACTAGTAGTGGAAGCAGTTGCCTCCACATTCACTTAGACCTCTGTCTCAAAGGTTAAGATGAAGACCAATATTTGAAGACACAGGCAGCAAACTGTTGGCATCGCAGGTGCATGTGTAGGTGTAATACCCCTGACACACACACGCACTATACAAACAAAGACACACATACACAAACACATAAGAACACTAAGTATTCAAAGCCTTATTTGAAGGAAAGATGTTCTGTCAGTGTTTATACCTTTGTTCTATTTTGTTACAGATTTGATTACAGATTAATAGTAAGGTGAATTTATTATTTTTCAAAGTTAAAATTCATTTCTCAATTATTGTGTTATAACACTTAACTATTTCTATACTGTAAATCACAATACATTTAGACAGTCACTTTATTGAACAGTTCCTTTAAGTTTCCTATATGGTTTGTGTCTCATAGTCTCCATCTCCTCGAGCTGCCATAAGTATCTCAGATGACTGGTTTACAGTGATCTACAAAAGAAGTATGTCTAATAACTCTGGGAAGAGTAAACATGCCTGTCTTCACATTTCTTATTCTGCAGCACAAAATATTACCAGGATCTAGAAAGCTACTCTGCGAAAGTGACATCCAGCTGTCTCTACATTAATAACTCTATAGTCAGGAGTCCTAAAAATATGCCTTTCTGAAATCCTTAAAGGGGAAAAGATTTGTGGGCTTTTCCAAACTAGATGCTGTACAAGGCCAGTGCCCTATATACTGCTATTCCAATATTACAAAGAAATAATGTTTTAAAAGTTTTTAAAGATATATTTTGGTAAGGCTTGAAATCAAGGTTTGAATTCATATGTTTAAATTCTTAAATATTTGATCAAGATTATGCTAGTGTGACCAAGGGGAGACAGGAATTTTAAGAAAATGAAACCTGAGAATCTTTTTTTTAAGAAATCATTTTATTTTATTTGAGGGACTAATTTCCAAAGGCAAAGGAGAAAAAAATAGAAAGGAAAGGGTTAGGTGCCTGCGGCAAAATGTTCAAATAAAAGCCATGTCTGTACTGAAGACGCTATATCTTAACTTTATCAAATTCTGTTTGACCTTTTACACTGCTGGGCTCTGGTTAGCTACTGTGTGACTTAGCTTTTAAAACTATCCATTAAGCAGATATGCATCAGAGTCCTTGTTCCACCTACGGGAATGTTTTCTTAAAACTACTTGTTAGTTTGATTCTTATTAATTTTTATGTGCCTATAATCACAAATTAGCATAAAGATCATTAGTTAGTCTAAGAGCTATGGAAAGGGGTGTACATGCCTGTGTGTGTCTGTGCTCACATATGGGTGGGAGGTCAGAGATCACCTCTAGATGGTATTCATCTAGTGCCATGTACCTTGTTTTTTCTTTTTTTCTCTTTTTTAGAATTTAAAGAATGTACCTATGCTTACATATATGTTCACACAATGCACACACATAAATAATAAAGTCAATATTTAATGTCAAATAATATTTTCCTTTCAGTCTGTCTACTACTCATCCTCCTTTTTGTAAAATCATATATGGAAAATAGGTAATGTAATAGCTGAGATTATACTGAAGAATAAATGTTCAGTAACTTCATTTCAAAGACTCTAACACATGGAATTATTATTAATTATATACTCACAAAAATGACAGTTAATGATTTACTATAAAAGAAAAGGTAAGTGTAAGTTTAGTGTTTTTTTAGCATCTGATCCCATGGAACCGGAGTTCCAGTTAGCTGTGAGTTGCCACGTGGATGTTGGGAATAGATCTGGGTCCTCAGGATGAGCAGCCAGTGGCCTTAACTGCCGAACCATCTCTTCCACCTCTAACTTCTTCTTGAAGCATGTCTCTTACTGACCTGGAACTCACTGAGTAAGCTAGGCTGGCTGGCCAGAAAACCTCAGGAATCAACTTGTCTGTATCTCTCAAGGGATGTGACCACGTAGGGACTCTACCACACTTGGGTCATTACCGTGGGTTTTAGGCGCCATACTCAGGGATCATATCATGCTTGACATTTCCCAGTATGCTCTTTAATAGGTACAATTTTCTCTTCACATAAAGAATTCTAGTCTTTATTTTGCTTAGTGTTTAAGACATATTTTATTCATTATTTGAGCATTTTATACACTGTATTTTAACTATATTCACTGCCTCTACTCTCCCAAAATCCATCCTTAACCTCCACCCCCAAATTTATCTTTTAATTTTTAAAACCCCTTTGACTCTAGTGTGTATTGGCCATATACTTCGGGGTATGGAAGCATCTACCAAGACCCAGTTGACCTTCTAGCAGCCATACTCTAAAAGAAAGAGTCAAACTTTGAGTTGTACTGTAGGATTAAAGATTTCCCTTGATTGACATAGTATACATGGAGATCCTATTAACAGAAGTGCCCAATGTATGTATTTACCATGTGTGTTGTTTCTTTGCAATGAGTCCTTAAAGATTCAGCTACAACTCAGATAATGTCATTATCGACAAAATTCACTTTGTTCATTACAAGGAAATATTTTTAGAGGAGGGAGGGTTTGTTAATAAGGATTTTTTTAAAATTGTTGTTGGTTTTATCAGCTACTTTAACTAGGTTGTAACTTTTCCTCAGTTGGGGATTGGTACTATAAAAAATCCTGTTGCCAACGCTTGCCTGAAGCTAGATACTTAAGTTATCACACTAAAGATTGATTTAAATTGAGTATAATTATATGCCTAGAATCTAAAAAGTTTTACCCTTATTTAACCATTCATTTTCAAAACCATAATTACTCACAATAAGTTTAGTTGATGGTCCTGAACTAGTGTCTATTAAAATGAAACCTATATGCTGGTTAATTTAATCTGATTAGAAAAGGCTCACATGCATAGCTGCTAACATGGTGTGCAATTTCATCAATTTGAAATGGTTTCCCATAACTCTTACAGCTGTGTGATGTATTTGAATCACATGCCAAGTTCTTGTATACACACGTTAGCCTAGCCCTTGGGGGAAAACAACAACAACCAAAACAAAACAAACAACAAACACAAAACAAAAAAGACTCCACTTTTTACCTCTTGGTTAGAAAAAGATGAAAAAAGTTTGAAAATTCAGTGTTACAAGATGTGCAAAATGTCAGGTCCTTTCATATCCAGGGTGGTTATTTCAAAAATTTTAACCAAGCAAGTCATTGACTAGTACTTTCACTTCCAGATTTCAGAAGTACGTAAAGAATTGATTTTTGTAGTGTGAATAATAGAATAATAGGTGTCCTTTTGGTGTCTGTGAAATCATAGCAATTCTGATTTGTCAGTGCTGAAAACACAACCAGGCACCCACAAGTGATGATACAGGCAGCCTCCACAAAAGAAAACTAAAACAAGCAGGTCACACATTCTGCTTAGATCTGTGTACCCTACAGTAGTGTTGTGTACATGTGTACATTCACATATTTCTATGCTTTCTCAAGTACATCATTTTGAAATATCTAAATGTAATTTCTCACAATGGTTGTCATTGGTGATGGAAATCCACGATTTAAGAAAAACTTAGATAGAATTTGTAAGCATCTTATATTTTGTTTATATATTAAATATCATCATGTAAATTAGTAAAGGACATTTTTATATTTTGACAATGAAGCTTTAAACTTTAGCAGTGAATTTGAAAAATGCTCCAGTGTCCCCTTTTGAGAACTACAAGGAGCTTCTGCCCTTGTCACACAAGTTTCATCAAGATTATAGCAGTGACGTTAATTTCATTAAGAATATCACAGCATATCTGCATTTTTAAGCCTACTGGTTCTATAATAAAACATCTTTCTCATGTATATAATTTTTAAAGTTAAGTCTCCTTTTTTTTTCAGTAATTAGATAAATATGTGTGGCTAGAGCTGTTCACGTGTTCCTTCTTCCCAGGTATCCGATCATCTACCATTGATCTATGTCCCATGGTTTATTTCATTTCATTCTGCAAAAGAATATGAAAGTCTGTTGCCAAATGATATTACAGCCAGGCACTGATGCTGAGAGACTGGCAGCCTGCCCCATGCTGCAAAAAATAAGATTGTATCGTTAAATCAGGGCTCTCAGGTATTTGCCAACCTGGGTAATGATGTCTCTCTGGGATACCTGCCCTTTTGGCAGCCTCCCATCCAGGCACAAGTCAGCAGTCACAATTAGTGTGAAGTGGAATAAGAGTGCCAAGTCTGCAGAAACGAATGCAAAGGAGCTGCGGGAAGTCTGAAGTGCACATCCATGAGAAGTCACCATCCTCAAGGCAAAAAGTGCTTCATGCTTGAAAGGAAAAGAAGCAATGATAGATTGACTGCCAAACCAGATTCCCTGTATAGGTATGCCTGATAAACTGGTTATTGTTCCAGTCATTTCAGAGTGTTCCAGATGTGAGTCTTTCCTTCAGAAGAGTGTCGTGTGCCTTTCCCCAGAGAGAAAGAATTCTGTTGATGCTACCTGGAACAGGGTTTATCTTCTTTTTAAATATACAGGAAAATGCAGAAACAACACAGAAGCAAACAGAGAGCAGAATGGTGAGAGCTATTTGAATAAACTCATAGGATGAATCTAATTAGTGAGAGGTTACTTTAAGAACATAAAGCATGGCTGGAAGATAGACTTACCAAATTTCAAGTCAATGATTTTTTTTTTAATTGTGAAAGCCATCCTAACCAGAAACCTTGAAGGTCTGCTCTCATGGTGTATAAGTTACAATTAATAAGCATTTATTTGCCATTCTGCATAATTTTGGCTGGGTCTCCCCTGCTACATCCACAGTTCCGACAAAGCTATGATTCTGAGAGATAAAGTGAAGGTTCAGAATTAGTTGTTGAGAGGTTGTCAATGTTTCCTCATAAATTGAGTCTTGGACCTATTTGGAGCTTTCCAAAGCTATCTCAATTTTCTCTTCTACATCTAGGAATTAGTAGATCCATACCTTTATGTATCAATACCATTTAAAGAGATGATACCAAAAAATCACTGTACAGTCACAATGTGTTTACCCATCATCTTTCTGTTTTCCTTTGCTCGCTCCACATGGGCTGCATAGAATCCTTAACAGCCCCAATTTCATTACTATCTAATAGTCACTTTCGCTTTACACTTCTTGATCATGTCTTCTTAATATTATATCTAGAAGGCTGCTACCCCACAGGCTTTTAGGTGTGGTTCAATTAGTCCTCAACTGATGTAAAAGCCATTGTTTCTTACCGCATAGAGCCATTATTGGAACCCCTTAAATTTACAGACACCAAAACCATCAATGAAAAGAGAAAAACTTGTCAAAATGGCTTACAGGTGGACATTCTACTTACTCTCTCAAGCATTTAATTGAATTCCATGCAATTTCATGTGCATTATAATAGACTTCTTTTACACCATCAGGAAACAAGTTTAAAACATGTGCCGTGCATTAAACATCATATAAATATTCAGCAAGGGAAAGTAAAACACTTCTAAAGAAGTATAGTAATTTTACAGTCTCTGGTTTCTAATAAGTTTTTACAGCAATTCTAAACGGCATTAGCAACTCCTGGTTTATTGTCAGACTTCAGCCCAGTGTCCTCCAGTGACACGTCAAGTTTTTACGCAAGCAGTTGAACTTTCAGTGTGGTCCTCTTTGGCAGGAATCTTGTCAGATTAAATTGGCAACTGTTGTCAAATGACGATACATGGTCCATTCCTATTACCCTGATGATGACATGTCTGTCCTTTCGGTATGACTGGATTGTAAATTCCTGGGACATCCCAATAACCACAAACTTTCTAACAACAACAACAATGAAAAAGAATGTATTGACCTTTCAACATGATTGTTCTCCCCTGAATAAAATACCTAAATATTTCAGTAATGTAATTCTTACTTCTATTATACTTTGAATATCAATTGTATACCAATAAAACATTTACTACTTGACATAGATTGTGCATGTTAATTCTTGACTAGCTGTATTTTTTTAATTTTGTAAAATACTGACAGAGAAATCATTGACAGATAAAATTATTTTCTACTTTAGGTTCCCATAATATTTTAATTGGAGAAAATCTTCTAGATTTTCTTTAAGTTTTTTTTGGGGGGTTATTAACATTAGAAAAATACACATATAATTTGCAAGCTACAGAGCTATGGTGATGATGTGTTGCAAAGAATAAGAGGTGATATCGAATTTTAAATATCTGAAACAGGTCCATGGTTCTTTGTATGATGAATCATTTATCTATGTTAGGAAGCACGGAATGTCTTAAGATAGGTTGTGATATGACCCTGTACCTTTCATATAAGTTAAGGACATGATATCCTTAAAATAAATTGTGTGTCTACTGCAATTGAAAGGAGTATCTTGTCTCTGAAAAAAAACCATGATTCTAGCTAGACCATCATATATCCTTGCTCATATATTTAGAAACAATAGATTTTTATGATTCAACTGTTTTTTTTTCCTGTGGAATGACATCACTCTTTAAATCTTTATTTGTTATCTATGGCTATATTTTCAGTGATCATTTGATTATGACAGAAAAAGTAATATTCTAAGCTATAGTATGTTATTTGGAATGTACATTCATTTTGCAGTTGTCCCAAGTCCTGATATTTCCCTAAAATTGTAAAATTCCACTCAAATAATAAATACACTGGTAATACAAGACATCAATTAAATTTCAACATAAACGTGGTTGTGCAGTAGAAAATTGACATTTTCTTTTACATTAATGTAGGAATATTACATGATAAAATTTATTTTATTATCAAATACGGAAGGATTTAGTTTGAAGAACTGAATTTTAAGTATATTTCCATGTAAATTCATTCTAGAGAGATTTCTCCATAGTACCCCCAATTAAAAAGCACTCATTAAAATTTGGATGTATCCCTAAATTTAGTTAAGCGGGGACTCATTGACATTCTATTACATAAATATTGGATCCCTACCACCTGTAAAATTCATATTCAGATCTCTAAAGACTTTCATTCATGCAGAAAAAGTCTTTTTCCCAGATTCACTTCATAGTAATTTAGAATTGTGTTTTGTTAACATGGCTTTCTTTGAGTTGATCAAGCTAAAAAAGTAAAATGAAGGATATGTCTTGTGTTATTCATCCAATTTAAATTCATTTAGTTGAAATAGTAATGCTTAAGGTTTCTTTTCTATGCTGACATACTGTTTATGTTTACATATCTACTTAAGTTTAATAAGAATCAGTCTACATAAATTCTTAGTTTCTTAATAGAACTGGCATTCTATTTAAATAAATGTGATAAAAGTGTAAGTGAGGCATTGCTTTTTATTCTACTAAAAAGGACTTTTTGAGCACTCTAAACTACTTACATTAATCTCATCTAAAAAGAGGGTAAAGTGATATATCAGAAAACCAATGAAACTCCAGATTAATGTTACTGTATTAAAATCCTATTTACATAAAATTAACATAAATATGAGTTAGTATGCCATATGCTACAGCATCTGCTCCTTACTGTATTAATAGCAAGGCTGTCCCCTATAGAGATTCTAAAATTAATACGTATTTAATTGTACACACACACATATAATTTATAAGGATTTTTTCAATTGCAAGTTGGCTTACTTATACCTGGATGAAATTTTCATCATCTGAACAGCTTGTAATCAGTAGCACTTGGAGCTACTTCACATTCTTCTTTAGAACACTGTGTGCCTAGTTTTGAGTTAAATAAATGTTTATTTCATATAGCTAGTCTACTTTTTTCGCACAGACTTCACCACACCATCTTTGGAGACCTAGAGCATGGAGCCAATGAGAAACAACTCATTGTGACGGCAGATGTCCTGAAAGAATGTCATGCTGTATTTTCTGATATTGGTTTTCATTTTGCTTTGTTTCCCATATATCTAAGTTCACTTGACAGATATTAATCCCAAGTTCTTTGATGACTAAAAGAACTTGAGTTTTTTTATCTCAAGTCTTTAAGGAATATCAGGAGTATGAATAAGAAGCAATCTCTTTAATTTGTATTTGATTTTAGTGATATCAATTGTATGAAGCAGATGTACTACCCATTGTTAAATTAATATTTGATATTTTTGATTGACATTTTTAATTTCATTTTTATGACTATAAAAGTTATGTTGTGTTTTATTTTTAGTGTTTATTTTTAAAAAATAAAAGATAACAATTCTTTTGACATTTTATATTTTCTTGGTTTCACTTTCCCAGAGTAAAGGACTATATCCAGGTCTTAAAGTCAAGTAAAACTTTTCTTCACTAAAAACTATTCAACTTTACTTTTCTTTGTATAGCTAACCTTCCCAGTCATTTTATGAGTATATAGTTAATGTGACTATCCCATATCTTGGATTCATTGAAATAAAGGTACTGAACATTTATCATTCAATCTTAGCTATTACATTACCTATTTTCCATATATGATTATACAAAAAGGAAGACAAGTAGTAAATAGACTGAAAAGAAAATGAATGGTTCGCTTTGAAAATATTGACATTATTATTTGTGTATGTGTATGTGTGTGTGTGTGTGTATACACACACGCATAAGCATAGGTACATGTGGAGTATAGAGGAAGGTTTTTAAATTCTAGTAGAAGTAAACACAGATGAATGTGACTTCTGGACTTTGGTACACGGGACTGAGTCTAGGTGCTCTGGAAGAACAGTGCAAGCTCTTAACCGCTGAGCCATATCTCCAGTCTGGATAAATGTTGGACTTTAAGGAATAACCAATTATTCCCTTTAATAATATCAGCAAGTAAAAACACTGCATTTATATTTTATATGTGTGCATTCATCCATATCTGCATGTATACTCTATGAGTACATATGGATAAAGCTGAGAGAGACATATGATTCTGATATTTCAGTCTGTCTTTTCATTCCTAAGGCAGATGACTAAGGAATCACAATTTAGAATCTCTTCAGATACAATTCTCCTAGAATCATGTGACCTCAGGAATCTGTGACCACAGTGCAGATTTTCAGAATTTTATAATTAGAAGAGGAGACAGAAGATTATAAGAGTGAAAGCTGAGAAAACCTCTTGTGAATTTTTTTCTAGGAATGACGGGAAATATACCCATGATACCTCAACCATATGATTGCTTAAACAAGGTCTGAACAGGGATAATTTAAATACATCCTAAAGAAGTAGATTTTCTGTCCCAAAGCTAGACAAATAACAGCAGGCAATGCTTCTGACAGGCAGAGAATTAGCCTCTTACAGGGTTGGATTTCTTAAATGGCTGTCAATTTGAAATCATCAGAGCTGCAACCATGCACACACAAGTCACATTAATGGATTGAACATGTTATATTCCTATATTTATCCATTCATATATATGTATTGTATGTGTATAGCAATTACAAAGGGGCCATTCATTTGAAAGGGGAATATAGGAAGGGTTGGATGGAAATGATACGGGAGGACACTAAGATAAAATTATTGGAAATTTGGAGGCAGTATAGGGAAAAGAAACTGAAGTAATTATATTTTCATTTAAAAATTTTACGTGACAAGAAGAAAAAACAGTTCTACTATTGCTAGAATTCAGTTCCTGTTCCCTGCTCGTACAGAGGACTGCTGAGTTTACCCCTAAATAAAGAAACTTTAACATACTCCATTATGAGGTAGTACGGGACTATTTTATTGTATTTTACAACATCTGGCACCCATGTGGATCTACGGAGTTTCCACAGCAAACTATGGTCATAAAAGTTTTCAGGGCCTTATAGATATGTTGAAGTATGTGTTTAGGTTAAAAACAAAGTTGACAATGAAATGTGGGCGAGCAAAATGCTTGCCATCTCCCTTCAAACCCCTGGAAAGCAGGGTGCTTCCATTACTATTTCTGCATACTGAGCTGCCATGCCTAAAATATTGCTTAGCATTTACTTTGTAGCATTTTGCAGTCTAGGCCCTCTGTAATTTTACTTTGATCTGAACTTTGGTGTGTGTAGAGAAGTGTGAGTATATATACGTGCAAGTTTGTGTGTGAGTCCACACATTCACTATACGTTTACATGTAGAGGTCAGGGGATAGCAGCGGTTGTCATTCTTCAGGTGCTGGCCACCTTTATTTTTCAGACAGATGCCTAATGAGTAGGAGGGCTTAGAATCACCTTCGGAAAAAGAAAATCTCATTGAGGAATTATCTTTATCAGGTTGCTTTGTTGTCATGTCTATAAGGAATGCATTGATTGTTAAGTGATGAAGGAGGGACCAGTCTAAAGGGTAAGGTACCAATCCCTGGACATGTGGTCCTGACCTGTATGAGAAAGTTAGCGGAGCATGAGTCTAAAAGAAACAACACGTGTCATCCGGCCACGATTTCTATAGTGAATTCATGTTCTGACTTCTAATGATGATGGAACTTATGCTGAAAAGAACTATTCATTCTCTAAGTTGCTTTTGGCCAAGTGTTTTCACACAGCCATAGAGAAGAAACGGAGACAGATTAGATCTCCCACTAGCACTTTGGGCTCACCAGATAAGATAGATTGTGTGTCCCATGAACTTCAAGGATCTACTTATTTCTGTTTTGCAGTGTCAGATTTTTTTTTTAATATGTGTTCTGTGGTTCAGATTCAGGACGTCAGGCTTGCAATACAAGCACATGACTGAATAAGGTATCTCCTCCATCCTATTTTATGGTTGATATATATATAATAAAATTTTACTCATGTTATGCTCCAAAGATTTTCAGAGCTCAAGAACTTTCACACAGGATAGCATCAGCAGCTCTCTGAAAGACACTTGGTCCCAGCTACACTGGAAGCTATAGCAAAGATTCTGAAACAATCAATACGTGAAGATAAATATTTATTTTAGCTTAGAGTTTTAAAGGTTCCGGTTCACAATTAATTATTTCAGTTGCCTTGGTTCTGTGTCAAGGCAGCCTATTAAAGAATGAGCACATGATAGAGCAAAGTGATTATTCAAGATAAGGAGAGCATTGAACATCTAATGAGATTCATTCTTTACTTTTTGGGCAACTCAGTGTACTCCAATACTCTCTGGTATAAAGAATGCAAGTATTCCAAGTAGCATCATTTACTCAATCAAATTGTTTTCATATGTGCCTTTGGTTATATTCAAAATAATTATTTGGTTATAGTCAAGTTATATCATAGACCTAGTCTATTAGATTCTGAGAAGATGTAAAGACTTTAAAATTTTAAACTATGGAATTAAGAGACATTGAAGAGAAATAGAAGTATTTGTAGGTAAGAGTTCTTGGTAGTGTTTAGCTTGTTACATTTCAATAAAAACAAAAAATCACCACTAGGGATGATTGCAGCTGTGCGTATTTCCCTTCATTTGGAGACTATCCTTTGTCAGAATAAGATAATACATGCAATTAGGGCACCCTCAAAAACAAACAAACAAACAAAAACAACGTCAAAAAAGAACGCCACTTGGAGAAATCCTTCTCAGCTTTCTTCCTTTTGGGGCAATTATTTTCACTGTAATTGAAAACAACTTGCAAATACATTGGTCCCTAGGTTGTCACTATACTCTGGTATAGACCTTATTTAGAAAACTGCTTCTAGATCCCTAAGAACATTGGGAATTAGGCTCACTATACACTGTTTAATCTGCAAAGTTTTGGTAATACTTCAGGTTCTTGTTATAGAAATAGTATTTGTTTAAAATGTTATATATGTATGATTGAGCTACAGAATTCATTTCTAAAATCATCATTTGAGGTCACAGGCAAAGGCTCTTGCTCCTAAGCCCAAGAATCTGAGTTCAATCCTTGAAACCCACACACTGAAAGGAGAGAACTGACTTCCGTAAATTGTCCTCTGACTTCCACACTTTTACAAACCTCTGTGTTCACCGTACTCTGACAAGCATACAAAATATATATACAATAAGTAAGGCAAAAAACATTTCTTTAAAAGTCAAGAAAAACAAAATTCACATCTTAACCCAAGAGATAGAAATTTTATAAGTACATCTGAGAAGACAAGAACTCAAAGATATCAAAAGGCAAGATAATAGGCAAAATCACACATATTAAAGATTAAGTATTACTAGCAAAATTATATAACACGTAGACTGCTCAAATGTTTTCAAAGGATAGATGTGATTTGTGATTTTCTATATACAATAATACAAATTCTAACACCTCCCCACAGTTTTATTATAGTTATATGTTATTTAAATTATACATATTTGAATGATATTTTATAAGATTCTACTCATGTAATGCTCTATAACTTGAACATGAAAGGACTGAATTTTTTTTAAAAAAAACAAGAGGAACAGCAACATAGAAGTTCTATATAATAACAAAAAGGGTTTTCAGCCTGTCTTATTTTAGCCAAAATGTTATGTCATCAAAATTTTTAAAGTAAGTAAAAATAATGGTTGACTCTGCTTTGTTTTCCAGACTTGGGTTAAAACCACCCTTTTTCTAACAATAGTGAAACAGGGATAATGTACATAAAACTATATTACACCTAGGATAAGATTTAAATAATGTCTGACATTTGAAAAATATCACAAGTTTATTTTTATTTCCGATAAATTACATTAGTACCAAGGGGCAGCAATCTGGCTAAATTTATGAGAAAAAAATCTCAAAAGGCAAGATCAAAGGAAATTATTTTATAATTTTGTATTACTGCCAAATTTGGGGGGCTAAACAGAATCCACTTTATGTCTTAAATATGTTTTTCAGTTTTACTTTTTAAAATTTTTCCTTTGAAAACGCAAGCAGAGCTTAATTAAATAAATATGCTATGTTCTATAAAAAAAAATAGGCCCAAGCAAATAAAAATACCATTTGAACTACTGTGCCACCGTGAGCTCCTGGAGTTGCCACATTTCTCTGTAACTAGGTTTAAAGGAATGTCTGTCTGTTTAATCCAGGGAGACTATCCTAAAGACAGCAAACAAGTTGTGTTGTTAAACTTACTTCATCTGGTTACAACTGATTGATGGTGCATTTTATTTCTAGGTGATGAGGTATATTTTCAAAGACAATGCCAAACCATTCATATCCTTCTCGCATTTTCCAATGACCACTGAGTCCAGAAGAGCAGTGAATACTGCTCAACACAGAGATGGGATTTTTTTACGAGAGATTTTTTTCTTTTGCAAGTTTTTATGCAGGTATAAGTTGATTTTGAACCCATCAGAAAATAGAGAAATCAAGCTATGGTAATCCAATATTCCATCTAGTTATCTAGCAACTGATACATACACCTGTTACCTATGTTTGTTTTCCAAAGTGTTTCTGTCAGTCAGTAGGATAAGATCAATTCCTTATACTCAAAAAGTAAAAAGAAAATACAAAACAGAGGTTCTGAATTATGACTTCCTTTTGTAAAGTCTAATGGCATAGGTTATGAATGATTTTTAAAAATTTATGCCTCTTTCATTTATTGCATCCTTACCACAGTTTCCCCTCCCTCTACTCCTCCCAGTTGCCCCCATATCTCCCCTCTTCCCAGATCTGCTTCTTTTCCATTTCCTTTCATAAAATAGCAGGCCTCCCCAGGATATCAGTCAAACATGGAATAACAAAATACAATAAGGCTAGGCACAATCCCTCATACCAAGGCTGGCTGAGGCAACTCAATATGAAAAAAAGGGGTTCCAAGAGCAGGAAAAGAGTTAGAGACAAACCTGCAAATCTACTTCCACTGTTAGGAGTCCCACACAAACACCAAGCTACACAACATAATGTATATGCAGAGGACCTAGCTCAGACCCATACAGGCTCCGTGATTGTCATTTCAATCACCATGAGCCTCCTGCCTGCTTAGTTGATTTTGTGGACCATTTTGTATATAACACTAACGCTTCCTACCAGATTCTGAAATCTGCAATAACTGAACCTGAGAATTATAGCATTCATGGTATATTTTTATTCAAGGAATACTATTAAATATACATTGCACAAGAAACTTGAACCAATAATCTGTATAATTCTACTCCAGGGGGCTGGGGGCATGATTCAGTGGTTGAATTTCTTCCTATTTTGTAAGAAAGTCTGAGTTAAATTTCCCCTTCCCCACAAAGTTTTCAGAAAAGCACTCCAGTCCTGACAGTGAGAGAAACTAGGGCTTCATCTACTGGTTTCCCAGTTAGTCTGACTTAGTTGTCTTTGCTCTGTAACAAGGGTCCATTATAAAGGAAGCACAGGGAAGCAGAAAATGACTCACCTTATCAACCTGAAACAGGGGCATAGAATGGCCAGAGGGTCTCAGAATCCACTTTTCGGGGCTACCCCAAAAATTCCATGATACATGCAAGATATGTTTCTCAAACATTTTCCATGGTGGTCTTACTCTCCAGTGATCTTTTCTTTCATATTACTGGGTCAACTGATATAAAATCTACACTTACTTTTTCTGTAGGGCCTGTGTTAGTTACTTCCCTCATCCTGTCAGAAAATACCCAATAGAAGTAAAACATTGAAAGGAAAGGTGTGTGTCACCTTTGAGACCATCATGTTCAGTGAGGCATAATTGTAAGAGGGTCTATCTGTTATCAGGAGCATTGGGCATTTTGTCACATGGCATAATAACCAGGAAGCAGACAAAACAGACAGAGAAAGGCTGATATTCAGTTTGCTTTCCCCTTTTTCTCCTTATTTGTCTATCTGGCAAGCCAGTCCTTGAAATAGAGATGTCCAAAAGTTGAGTCTTACCTCTCTGATACAATCAGTGGTATGTTTCCTAGGTAACTCGAAAGCAAGTCACGTTGACCTCAATGACTAATTGTAATGGACTCTGACATTATAGATTTGTTAAATAATTCTTGCTTCCTAGTTTTATTATTTCTACACCAGTGCATTGTTTTCATTATTGCTCCAACTCAGTAGATGTTCACAGTTCTCCATATCAAGTACTTTCCCCAGTGAAATACTTCAAAGTACAGACGACTATCCCATGTACAAATTGCAATTATCTCTGATTTGAAAGTAAACTTCCACTTCGTAAAGGATTTCTTTGGAGCTCCTATTTCTATATCTGGAACCCAATAGAAATGAATTAGAGCATCAAACACATACCTGGTATGCCTGAGAAAATGAGAGTTTTCTATAATACTGTGTTGTTACTATGATAAGGAGACCGACATTTCTAATAGGTTTAAGTGCAAGTTCCTTCCACTATGCTTCATACTACATAAGAGTATTGTAATGTGTTTGCGACATGAAAAGGAAAAACATCCATAGGCAAGTGCATTTAAGACTAATTTTTTTAACACTAGACCATTCCAAAAAAAGTGTTGAGTATAGATTATATGCTGAACAAGTATGACGCAAGTAGGTTTTAAAGCAGTTCTACTTAAGGATATCTCTGTATTTTTGAAGAGTAATAACTTCTACTATTGAAAGGCTTACCTTCAAATTTAGGAGTTACGATTTTCAAAAAAAGTATAATTGGTCAATTTAGTGTATTTTCAATGAGCTGATGATACCTTTGTTTCTAAGGGACATACACAAAAATGATATGTAAAATATTAGATTCATTTTCCTTGGTTTATAATTAGAAAGTCAAATGTGTAACACTTTCAAATAGTATGAGACACATATTGCCTTCTTTTATGGCCTTGCCACAGTCATGAGCATCTGCTAAAATTTCATGTACGACTGAACCATACATTCAAAAGGTGCTGCTTCTCTGCAATGTTGTGATTTTACATTTTGGTAATTATCTTTGTTTATTTCATCTCTTGTCACATTGCTGTTCACATTGGGAATAATTCCTCTCACCCCTCACTACGAAAACGTGTTCATTTGGAATTTCCAATTTATGTGCCACTGACCCTTCATTTAAATGTGATCTGAATATAAATAATATAAACATAATCTTACAAACCATATGTTCACTCATCTGTTACTTATTGTATTAATATATCCCTCTAAAGCACTCTAAAATTAACATAAACAGACTTATATATCCTAATGTCTGGTAGATAACATATATTCTTAGTTTTGAGGGAAAATAATGAAGAAATAATAGATAATATAAGTCATAATATGTTCACAAAATAATCATACAGAGAAGAAATAAATGTAACTTTAAAATAATGGCACATTAAAGAATAGGCTAGTAATTTTATTATGTTTGGGAAACTATTCTTGTAAAGATAATTTACAAATAACCATGTTTTTATTGTTGTTGTTGTTTTTCAACTGTTTAATCCTTTAAAAAAATAAACAGGGGAAGATCTGAATAATAACACTTACTCTTTAGCCTCCCCACGCAGATGGCCCTTCACCAGTGTGCATACTTTTGCATAGGTTTGTGAGTTGACTATCATCTACCAATTTGTAAAGCAGAAAAATAAAAGGCACAGCTTTTATAGGACTGTTTGCAGAGCCAGCTTTCATTTAGACTTTCAAATTTGACTTTCAGATGACTGAAGAATGACTCTAGACTCAATGAGCTGTTTTGGAGATTAATTAGCACTTAATTTACTATTATTATGCCACTTATGTACCAGATGGCCTCAATATATTTTATGTTTAGCTTTTACATATTCTTCTTGTTCTTTGTTCTCCATTCTATTCATCACACTTAAAACCAGCAACACTTTGTTTCAATGGTTCCTGCTTGAACTGAACTTTTTTTCTTCCTAAATCTTATTTAAGGGGACACATGCAAGTAACACAATTGGTCTCAATAATAGCTATCAGTAAAAACAAAATAAACCATACAAAATTTCACCTGACAGTTTAAATGTGCTTTTTTTAAGAATGCTGTCAGATACTAAGCATGAGTTATTCCATAAGATTTTGTTTAACAGATATTTTGATACAAAAGGTGATGCAAATTATAAGCTATTTTTACCACAAAATATCTACAATTACCATTATTCAGTTATAGGTTATTAATTTGTATAACATAGCTGCTCAGCAAAAGAAATGAGCAGATCTCCGTTAGCCCCGGCTCACTACACTGCCCACAACAATACATACACAACTTACAATGTACTATATCATTTTGTGACTTTCAGAAACAAACATGAAAGCTCTATCTGTTCATTTTCTGAACATTTTGTCGGTTTTAAAAATAAGTAAAAAATAAAGGTAAAGAGGATCTGTGGAGACAGCTCAACTGGTAACGTTCTCTGCAAGCTTACTTAGGGATTTGGACAATAAGCAGTAATAGTAAAAGAAAATTGGGTCAATAACAAGCCTAGCTGAAATGTAGTATTCCATGTTCAGTGAGGTCATGGGTCAAAATATAAGTTGGAGAGTATAAAAATGTATAAAAATGCACAATGGAATTGTGTGTAGGTTCCCAAAGAGACTGCGTGGTTGTGGCTCTGCAGCATGAGAGTTCTCTCCATCATTTCAAGGTGTCCTCTGACTCTTCCGCTGCCTAAGACTCTAATCAGAGTTAAGGGGAAGCATTTGGTACTATGTTATATTTAGTGAGCTATACACTGTAAGTGCATATTGGATAAAAATGTCTCTTTAAATTTTCCCTTTTTGTTCATTTTAGGAAATGTTTCTGGAAGCCGCACAGCGATTTTATAGAGAGCAGAGAATAGTCCTAACATCCAAGCTTAGCTTTACAGGGCACAACACTTCTTTGAGAACAGTGTACTGGAATGTGGACATATGTGCTGCTGATATATGGTGACAGTAAACTGCTCATGTACACCTTTAGAAGTCTTATTTTCTAAAGTTGAGTGGACAGCTAGCCGATGCATGCAAAGAATGGCTTTGCTTATGAGCTACTCCAGAACCCCTGTGTGGTTTTACGGCATGCACCGTATCTGTGTAGGTGTTCACTTTTTGATTGGGTGCCAAACTGTATTGTGTGTAGTTACTATTTCATTATTGCATGTAATATGTTGGTTTGTCTTGGTTAATCAGTTCTTTAGAGTGTATCAGTGAGATAAATACCCTCATTCTATTTTTACATATCCAATTTGATATTGCAAACTGGATACATCCAAAACTATGTTTCATATCACCATCTCCTCCCCACAAAATTATTACTCTGCTGAACAATAAAGCTATTTTAGAGATTTAAATTTTTCAGTGCTATTTTCTCATGCTTTGTGTGCAATTCATTTTAAACAACCAACCCTAAGGAAATACAAAATAATTAAATTTATATATGGTCACACCATAAAACCAAACTAAATAGGAGGTGTTAATGGTTCAATTATTAAATACTTGCAATACAACCATAGGTCTTCAGTTCAATGTTAACCCACATATAGAGCTTGGTTAGGCAGCACATGCTTCGTATACTAGTGCTGGGGAGGCAGATTCCCTGGAGCTCACTGATCAGCAAGCCTATTTTAATTAGTGAGCATAAAGGCCTAAATGTGAGTACAGTCTCCAAAAATGAGGAATATGGGTCGTTAAGAATGAGAGTTTACCAAAAACAAACTCTAGCCTCTGCATTCATGTACACAAATGAATGTATATCTCAGAACAGGCATGTATACTAAACACACATGCATTTGTACAAACTACCCATATGCTACAAATACTAACACACACACACACAGGTACACACACATACAATAACAAAATACTGAGTCAACATTTGTCTGTCAATGGAGTAATAAATAAAGAAAATATGTTGTAAATATATATACTCTTAAACAATAAAAGAATAAAATAGAAAACCATGATATTCATAACAACAAAACAGAAGGCATTATTTTAAAATAAATAAGTCAGTCATAGAAAAAAAGAGCACCATATTGGATTTTTTAAATGTTTGATTGATATAATACCAGTTTTTACTGTCATTTGAATAAAGATTTTCTAGTATAAACACTTATGGAAACAACATATGATATTCACTGCACATAATTAATATCATGACATTTGATAATAAATACAAATTACATAGTTTCTTTTATTTTGCCTTCTAAATAATTTGAGTACTTACTATCCCCTTCTCTACCCAGCTTCCCAGAATGCAATGGTCTTTCTCAAAGCAGAGATTACTTCAGTTGTCTCGTTGGCTTTTCAGTTTTCAGCCTTAAGTATCTGTACTGTATAATCAAGAGACGATTGAGTGATACAGACAATTCATTCATCTATAGATCCAGAGGGTTCCTATCCCTAGACACTTCTTACCAGCCCCATAGAATCCCCTTTCCCTGCCCATTTCGCTTCTGCTTTTCATCTCCCACTTTCCCTTGGCATTTTCCCACTTAAAGATATCCCCTCCCCCTCCCCACCTCATGCATCTTGTTCCTTGAGTTCACTGTTACTTATTCAAGGCTTTTATACTTGCTGTTCATCTTTATAAAATTGCTTTGGCCCAAGATATCCTTAAAACTTGTTCACACAAGTCATTCAAAAATAATGTTCCCTCAGTGTCTATCTACTCAGTCTGTCTTATCCCCTAATTTCACACAAAACACATCATTTTTTATTGATTTTTATTGAGCCCTACATTTTTCTCTGCTCCCCTCCCTGCCTCTCCCCACCTCTTCAACCCTCTCCCACTGTCCCCATACTCCCAATTTACTCAGGAGATCTTGTCTTTTCTATTTCCCATGTATGTCTCTCTTAGGGTCTTCACTACTGTCTAGGTTCTCTGGGATTGTGACTTATAGACTAGTTTTCTTTCCTTTAGTTTTAAAATCCACTTATGAGTGAGTACATATGATAATTGTCTTTCTGGGTCTGGG
>LOJH01014295.1:0-13607 GCA_001685095.1 Ellobius talpinus | reverse complement strand
TGTGTGTGTGTGTGTGTGTGTGTGTGTGTGAGAGAGAGAGAGAGAGAGAGAACGCATGTCTGAGCATGTGTGCGTGTGTGCATGAACTCACTCCCCAGCACACTCCCCCAGGCTAAAGGCCTGGCCTTCTGCTCACAGCTGTGTAGAAGAACAGGCTCTTGCCCTGTGCTTCATCCTCAGCAGGGGACAGGTTATTTCTGTAAGAACAGGACACTTGTAGTGAGCACAGCCTTGGAGGGAGGTCACACCCAGATGGCCAGGGTCCCTCGCCCCATCCAAGTGAAAGAATTACAAAGCTCCTTCCCCTCCTCCTAGTCCCTCCCCTTTCCTGAACACACTGTACCCTGGCCCCAGGGCCTTTGCACCTACCATTCCTTTACCTGGAATGACCCCCTCCACACACACACAGACATCTGGCTGTGTCAGATGGTATACATCAGTCCCAGCACCCAGGAATTCAGGACCAGCCTTGGCTACGTGAGACCTCGTCTCAAACAGAAAGTAAGCCTCAGTGGGATGGCTCAGCAG
Source organism: Ellobius talpinus (assembly GCA_001685095.1). Lineage (NCBI taxonomy): Eukaryota > Metazoa > Chordata > Mammalia > Rodentia > Cricetidae > Ellobius > Ellobius talpinus. Next base: position 13,079 of record LOJH01014295.1, on the reverse strand, counting down.
GTAAAGGTGCTGGCACTGTGGGCCTGGCGACCTGAGCTTGACCCCTGGGACCCATGTAAACATAGGAGTAGAGAACTGACTTCTGGAAGTTGTCTTCTGACCCACATGGATACTGTGGCACGTGTGTGACCACACGCACAAATAAACTCTAAAGGAAGCTGCCATCCCCACCAAACCTGAACACCTCTGAGTTCCCGAGGTTTTCTGTACATGTGAAGGCTCCACAAAGACGGAGCTTGTTCTGAGTTTCTTTATGACTGTGTCATGGCCAGAGCAGGGCCTGGACCAAGAGAGATGGCAGACAGGTAGGAGAGGGTCTGGGCTATGCCTAGACTCTGAGGTTATCTGGGCTGGATGCAGAAGCAGGACCAGACCTTATTTGGACAAAGGGCCTTCCCAGATGGGATTAAGGGTTTTGAGGTAAGAGCATCCTGGGTGTCCAAGTGGACATCATGTGTGTCCTTAGGGGGTGAGGCTGCCGTGGGACACAGAAGGCAGAGATCAGAGCCACATGGCCACTAGAATCCCCAGTGCTACCCTACAAATGCTGGCTCTACAAGGATACATTCTGTCTTCCAGAGCCATTGTTGTGAAGTCTGAAGCCCCTTGTCCACCTCTGTCCATATGTGCACAGAAGGATGCAAGGCCTCAGCACGCCCCTCTGCCTCTCCATACCCTTTGCTATTGCTGTGGGCTGGGGATCTTTGCTAGTTTGCTGGATGGTTGCTTACTAGGGTGAGGTGGGTACAGTTGACAAGAAGGATAGGAGGGGAGAGGCAGGGAGAGGGACCCAGGGCTAGGTGTGGGAACCTTCACCCTGCAGATGGTTAAGCTCAGCTTAGACGATAGGCATCCTTGAAGCTCATCAAGGCATCCTAGAACTAAACCACAAGGGTTTAAGGGATCAGAGTCAATATCTGGGACCTGGCTTCTCGGAGGGACCCACACCTGACAATCCAGCTGGACCCAGGCATCGTTTTTCTTTGCGTGGTTAGAACTTCAGGTTCCAAAGTGGTCAGCTGGGAAGCTAGGCATGGTGACCCACACTTATAATTCCAGCAGAGGCAGGAGGATTGCTCAAGTTTGAGGCCAGCCTAAAGCTACACAGTGAGTTCCAGGCCCTTTTGGGCTATAGAATGAGAGCCACGGTGCCTGCCAGCCCCTCCCCAGGTAGCATTCTGTAGTTTTGCATATATGGTGTTTTCTCTTCGTTTGGAGGCAAAGCTGGTTGATTGTATTTCACCTCCCACTTGGAGTAGCTGTGAGAGCTGCTTTAGGTAAACATCAATTACAGGCACGTAATAGTCCCTCACACCATGTACTTTAGAGTCTCTGATAGCAAACCACTTTCATCACTGGGAACGGTAGGATGGGGGCAGAACTCATTTAACTGTGGGCCTGAGCCAGGGTCAAGACCTGAGAGGTACTGAGAGCCCCAATTTCTCCAACTGGCTTTAGGTGTTGTGCAAATGCTCGGGCAGGTCATGACCAAAAGGGCCACCTGCACCCATGGGGTCTCCTCATGTCTCCCCCTGGCCTTTGGCCTAGATACCACCATAAGATTCACTGGAAGCCTCGAAGCGCACGCATACATGCAAACACACACACACACACACACACACACACACACACACACACCCCAACCCTGGTGCCCTCTGGGGTAGTTCATTGCCGTGGCTCAGTATGGTCCCTGTACCACACAATCTCCCAATGCTTTGATGTCTTGCTTCTTCCTGCCACTGAAATCCTGGGCCCTGCCTACAGCCCGCCAGAGTCCCTTTTCCCCTAGCCCAGTGGCTGCAACTGAAAGAACTTGGGCCACTGGCTCAGCCTCTCTGTACCCAGTGTTCCCTTAGTCATTTTGATACGGGCTGTCACCAGCGGGCTGTACTTAGAAACACAGGCTGTCCCTGTTACCGAGGGTTTCAGGAGGTGCTCCAGTGACCCCAAATACCAGTAGTAGATCCTCTCACTGTGCTGGCCCCTTCTGAGTCTGCCCCACTGCTGCAAGACTTAGGACCTTGCATTCTTTCTCTTAAGAACAAGCCCCTCTGGGAGGCCCTTAGTCTGTGCCCCAAGCTGTCCTGACCCAGGCTCCACTGAACATCAGAGTGCCCTGGGAACTCACACACAGAAATCTGGGCTCCCCAGAGGGTGTTACTTGGGTCCAGCCTGAGAATCTACTCTGCTGTATGGCTACCCTGAAGGTAGGTCCCCTGGGAGGCTTCTTAAAACAAAACAAAGGTCTTCCAGATCCCAAACAGATTCTAGAATGCCACTAGGATGTCTAGGAGCCCTGGAGAACTGTGGTTGGAGAAGGGAAGCCATCTTGGGTTAGAGTAGGGGGCTGGCAGAGCCCACTGATCTCCCACCCCCTTCTCCATCTCTCTCTCCCCCGCCAACCGAGCTCCAGAAAAAGAGGTCAGCGATGCTCACAGGTCACTGCTTGAGCCAGGGCTTCCCTGGAAACAACCCACGTAGCAGCCTCCTTCCAAGGAAGCCCCACCCTCCCCTGTGTCCTTGGGGTTCTGCCCTGAGTGTGCTCCCTGCTCTTCAGGTCCCCAGGCTTCTTGGCAAAGAAGACAGCCAGTCCTGAGGGCCTAGCAGGCTTGGCTTTGCAGCCCCCGGCCCACCCTTGGCTAGCACGAAGCCTCTGGAGGCTTGGCATGGCCCCCTGGAATCCTGCCAGCTCCCTTCCCACTGCACACTCAGCTCTCTTTACAGTGTGGGACGGATGCATTGTTCCCAGGAAGAGCCCTGGTGCCAGAAGCTGTGGCTGTGTATGGCAAGTTCTCAGGCTTCCATGCCCCCACCCCCGAGGTGAGGGCATGGAAGCCTGATCAGGGTCAAGGCCCAGGAAGTCGGCCAGCCTTGGCCCACAGCAAAGCCCCTCCTCCTCTTTCCTGGTGTCTAGGGGTGTTATAACCTCCTGGTGCTGGGACTGCACTGCTTCCAAAATGAGCCCTTTTTAGGCTCCCTACACCCTGAAGGGATCCTGGGAAGTGGAATCCAGGGCTGAGAGGTCAGAGGATTGCCAGGTTGTGTGCATGTTGTGTTTGTGTGTTTGCCTGTACGTGTGTGAGCTTGTACCTGTGGGTTGTTCGTGTTGTATGTCTGCATACCAACATGTGTCTTTGCATGAGCTGGTGTGAAGCTGCTTGCACGTGGGTATGTGTACATGCATGTATGTGTGTGTGTCTGTGTGGTCATGTGTGCAAACTCTCTGGGGAGTCCAGAGCCATCTTTCTTCTTGGGTGCCTTACTACCACATCTGTGAATATGGAATGCTTTCCCTGGTGCCAGAGCTTCCTGAAGTCAGAGCTTCCATCCATGTTCAGAGCTGTACACCTCTGCCCCATCTGCTTCATGGAACTTGTCCTCAGCCTTGGGTGGTGCCCAGGGAGCAGGGACCACAAGGTCCAACTGGAATCCCCTCAGCCCCCTGGAGCCCAACCTTTCCTTGTGCAAGCCTAGCATCCAGGATTCATGGGCAGCTGGCACAATACAAAAGTGAAATACTGGGTTCCTGGGAGCTTAGGGAACTGGACCTCACTATCTTCTGGTGCGGTTTAGTAGTGGCTGACAGGAAAAGACTGGGCTCTAGGGAAACCCCAAATGACATCCAAGGCTGGACAAGGGCCACACCTGTTTCCCAGTGTGAGAGGGAGGAGTAGGTGAGGTTTGAGGTTTCAGGGGCTCTGCAGCCAGACTGGCTGTCCAAGTTCTCTGCAGGCAGATGAGAGACACAGTGCCACCTGGGGGTGAGGCCATTTCCATAGGAGGGCCTTGAGTCCTTCAAGGCGATAGTGATCAGCTGGCACTGGGGACCGGGACCACATCCCAGAGGCACTTGGGCAGGGCACACAGTCTGGTGCTGAAAGAAGGCAGGGCCAGCAACCCCTTCCTGGGCCCAGGCTGGAAAGGGAACTTGGAGTAGCAGGCCATGTTCATCATTGTCCCCCTTCTGGGCCCCTACCTCCTACTGTACTGTCCTCAGGGCTGGAGATGAGCAAGATGAGAGGAAGGGAAGAACCCCTCAAAAAGAGCAGACCTTCTTCTAGGGTAAAGAAAGAGAAAACCCTAAGCCCACATGCTGGGGCCTGGCCCCATTTCTCTTTCTAGCCTCCACCCTGTCTCTGAAGTGGGCAGTAGGGCCAGCAGGAACCAAATGAGCCTTAGTTCCCAAGAGCCCTGGGAAGCCCTCGGGGTGAGGACATTCTGATGCTGCACCCTCACCCGGAAAGCTTCCACAGGCTCTCAAGGCTGACGCTGAAGGCATTGAAAATGATTAAAATTTGGCGTCCCTCCCCAGGTCCTGCCTGCCCCCTTTCCTGATCCACAGCCCACCCCAGGCCAGGCAGCGTGCAGCCTTTCCTTTCTTCTTTTTATCTCCCCGGTGGAGCCTCCTACAGCGGTCATTTCATTTCATTTCTGGTCTTCGGAGAGTGACATTTACATATTAATATTTTCTCAGGGAGTCTCGCAGGCTGCAGCAAGTGTCTGACTCGTGGCCTCAATAATGTGAGCGAGATAAAGCTTGGCTCCTGGGTGAATCACAACCAATACGAGCCTGTGACCAGGGAGGCCACTGCGCCCCCTTTGGCATGTGGAGCAGTGCTCGACAACTGATTCCGTGCCCTGTGCCCCCAGTTTTATCTCCACTTGCAGAGGACCTGTCTTTGTCAAGAGCCCTGCCTCCTCACACTTCCCGCCACTGTCCCCAAGATGCACTAGGGACAAGCCTCCCAGCCTGAATGCTCTAACAGATGTGTGAGCTGCAGCCGAGCACAGCACGCTGCCAGCTGGGTTATCTCCTCCTGCAAGGCCTGCCCGTGATGGCCGCTGTCCCAGCAACCTGGGAATCTTTGCCTCCAGGTCCCAAGTGGGCCATGAGGCAGAAGGGACTGGTGGTGACTGGCAGAGTCAGCTTTCTCTGCGTGCAAGGATCCTTAAGTGTGGGAGGAAGGAGAAGGAACCAAGTAGCCAGGGGGCTGCTGTGTCACCTCATTACCTGTGAGGCCAGGAGGTGCCCATCACAATGATCTAGTACCAAGACGGCTCCACCAAGGTCACACAGCTGGAAGTCAAGGCTCAGTCAGCGCAAGCCCGCAAACCCGTTTAGCCTCTGGCCCCAGTTCTATCTTCAACCACCCACTGNAAAAAGGAACCCAGGGCACCACAGAGCTGTGTCTTGTACAAGAATGAAAGATGGTTGGTCTTAAAGCTCAGAATGTCTGATCTTACATTGCTCAGGGTTTCCGGGGTAGACGGCCAGTGCGCAAATGCCCCAGATGTGTGCACATGTGCAGCAGAGCCCCAGATGTGTGCCCACAGAGTGGGGATGTGTGGAGGTATAAACATGATGTGGCGTAAAAAGGATTTGTCAGGTGGGCATGGTGGTGCCCACCTTTAATCCCAGCACTGGGGAGTCAGAGGCAGGCAGGCAGGCAGTCCCTGAGTTCAAAACCAACCTGGTCTACAGACCTTTTCCTGTCTCTGGTACCTTTCTTCACCAGTCACTTCCTGGGACACTTCGGGGCCTCTGTGGGTTCATACTAGGTGCCTGGGACCCTGTGGGCTCTGAGCATCCCGTGCACATCGTCGGCTGTGACATCCCCACCTCGTCATACTCAGTCATCCATGATCCATCGTGATCCGTCATTCGTGATCAGGGCCCGGGTCTCCTTTCTTCCCAAAGCCAGTGCGTGGGATGCCAGAGCACGTGTTTAGGATGTGGTACTTTTCTCTCACATCCCCTGCATGTGGCAAGGCATGCCCCATGTGACCTGTCACATTTTGGGTTCCCAGCCTTCTGCAGCAAAAGGGTGGTCTGTACTCTACTCCAGACTCTTGTAACAAAATACCTTAGATGGGGTGGTTTCCACCCAAGTTCACTGTTAATAATTCAGAAGGTTAGATGTTCAGGGCCGAGGGAGCCTGGCAGATGAGTGGAGAGTCCAATTTTTTTTTTGAGACAGCATTTAGGGTAGCCTAGGTTGGCCCAGAACTTGCTGAGTGCTGGGATTCAGGGCACCTGGAGCTCTTGTGCATGGTAGGCAATGCTCTACCAACTGAGTTACAGCACAGTGTGTCTGGAGCGGGCTGTCTGCCTGCAAGATCTGGCCTTTTCCCCTTAGGATGGCCTTTCATGATGGGGACACACAGCCTCTGGGCCTCTTTTAAACAAGCCTCTTCAAGCTGAGGCTCTGCCACCCCCCCCCCGACTTTACTACTTCTCAGATGCTCTTTCCCCTGACAGCACAGTCTGACTGACTTGCTGTGGAATTCAGACCTCAGCAGAGTGTGCGGCAGGCTCAGGCATCCCAAGGAGCGGAGGATTTATCCTTCCCCTCAGGAACTGTTCTGGGCCCTACTCCTGTTTTAACTTCCTGCCATCAGAAGGACGAGAGCTCCACCCCACACCATGATTTCTGCTGCCACTTCATGCAGAAGAAAAGGCTTTGTGAGCACCTAAGGGAGCCCTCTCTGGGCAAGGAAGGTGCTTACTAGCTGCAGGATCCAGGCATGGTGGGAGTCAGATGCCAACAGGCCGCAGATGCCTGGTCAGCCCTTCCAGAGGCAGCCTGGAAGACGCTGACTGAACTGGGCTTTGTTCAGGGCCGGAAGGCCTGGACTAAGGGTTGGCCAGTCTGAGGATCCAGAAGACCAGTTTGTCCAAGACTTTCCTGAGACCTCTGGGTTCAGTACAGCCTCAGAAGACCTGCCCAGCAGCTACTGACCACTGGCTGCTGTCCAGGGGTGCTTGTCGGAGTCCCAAGGCAGGGATACTGGCCTAAGGACTTATTTTCTGTCTCAGTGTACACTTAAACCTGAAGGGCCTGGGCATGGTGCACACAGCTTTATTGTTTGTTGTTGTTGTTGTTGTTGTTGTTTGTTTGAGACAGGGTTTCTCTGTAGCTTTGGAGCCTCTCCTGGAACTAGCTCTTGTAAACCTGGCTGGCCTTGAACTCACAGAGATCCGCCTCCCTAGTACTTTGATTAAAGGCGTGTGCTACCAACGCCCTGCAGTGCATGCAGCTTTAATCCCAGCACGTAGAAGAGGAGGGGAGATTTCTGAGTCCATGACCAGCCCAGTGTACACAGTTCCAGGATAGCCAGGGCTACCCAGAGACCTTGTCTCAAAACCAAAATCAACCCTAAAAAGAGCTCCATACCCGTGTGTACACCTCCCCCCCATACCCTCGCACTGAGGACCTAGAGCCAATGCCGCTTTCCCTTGGCCCAGCCTCCCCCCTAGCATCCTGGGTCCCCTCCTCTTTGATGGGAATCCTGCCCCAGGCTAATCCTAGGGTGTCAAGAGGCCTGGGTACCAGCCTTGCTTTATCAGATCTTTGCTTGTTGGGGAATGCTCTGAACTCCAGTCTATTCTCCTGGCTATCTCTGAAGTCCCTTTGCTGTCTGTTGGGTCGTGTTTCATTCCCTTCCCCACACGCTGCTCCCATTTGGAAGTGTGTGGTAGGGCAGGATCCCCACTTGAAGGACGATGGTGGGGGGCAGGGACTGCTTGGCCAGTTTCTCTGTCAGCTTTCCCACTTGCTTTCCCACTTAGCACAGCGCAGAGCCTGCTGGCGCTCAGCCCAGGGGGTCGCACAGGGCTTCCACATAGCTGTTTTAAGATCTTGTGCTAATGAGGCCCTGGCAGCACCAAGATCGCAGCCACTGAGTGTGCCAAGGAGACTGGGCGGTGCTTACATGCCATGACAGTCCTGGCCAGCAGGGGAGGCAGGAAAGGACCTACCTCTGTCCTCCTGCTGCAGCCTAGGAATTCCCAGGGATCCATGGGGTGAGGGCCTTTGGAAGGTAGGCCATACCCACTCTCTCGCATCAGACCTGGGAGTTGGGAGCTGTAAGGACTTACAGGATTGCCCTTGCTGGCCCAGCCTCAGAGCCTCAGTGGCCCCTCCCCTCCTCCCTCAACAGGTCTGTTAGGTGTGGGGCATACCAGGAAGCTACTTCTCTATGGATCCTACTCATCTGCCCCTACACTCTTGCCCCCGACCCCAGAGCTGTGATGGTGTCACACACCTTGACCACATTACACCTCACATTCCGTCACTGGCTAGTGGGCGAGTCTGCCACAAGGCCCCTTCAGCCCTAGGGACCCTCTGCATCGCTTTGCATGGTGGGTGGCTCATAAGAAGCATGTGCCCATCCTGCAGTTGGGATAACTGAGGTTCTCCTGGCCACCAGCAGAGGGAATAGGCCAGCTCCTCTGAGTCCTGTGTCTCTCAGTGGCTTTGCTTGTGGTGTGGAAATGAGTGCCAGGTGCGGGGGGGGGTCCTCTCAAAGGCAGCAGTGTGTTGGGTGATGAAATGGCCTTTGGGTTGGGAACAGTAGGAAAACCCTGGGGACTTATTAAGGGAGCCCAGGCTTCCTCCCGCCCCCAACCCAGCAGCTGGAGATGATGCAATTCCCAGGAAATACTGCAGGGGAGGGTCCTCTGAGCTACTCTGAACCTATATGGGTTTCAGGGTAACCCTGGCAGGCTCCCTGGTCACTGCAGGAACCTGAGAGTTTCCCAGAGAAGGCTCCCACACCTGCCCAGCTGCCACCACAACCTGAGACAAGGAAAGCTAAGGGACAGTCTTAGCCTCCTGGTTGTTAAAGAGGGCCTTGGGTGGCAGATGACACTGGGTCTCAGACCCCTCAGTGTCTCGCTTGGGCCTTTATTCCCCACCTATACTGAAGGACCAGCTGCTCTTCTCTTAATTAAAGTTCTCAGCTGGAGCCTGCTGGTTCTGGGTGATGAGGGGCTCTGTATTCCACAGCCTCACAGCCTCCCCAGAACTGGTCTATAGGACATTTGCTCCCTGATGGGGGGGCTGGGCTTGACTTTCCCCTCAGCAATGAGGTGAAGTCTGGTCAGAGCTCAGGCCTTGAGCACAGAACACACGGGGATCCTGCCTGCTGGTGCCTCCTGCTGGCTGTGTGTCTCTGGAAAAGGTCGTCAGCCTTCTCTGGGCTGGGTTGTCAGGCTGCTCCTGCAGCTCTGGATGAGAGGCACCTGGCATCTGAGACTCCTGGAGCCAACACTGGTGTGTGGTAGCCATGATGGTTGGCTCATCGGGCCTGGGAAAGTGCCCTGTTCTGCAGCCTTTGTCATGGCAGAGGTGCTGCAGGCAAAGGAGGAAGTTAGGGCACCTGTTGAAGACGTCTTCCACCCCTCAGGGGACTTGGTACCACAGGTGCGTACTACTTGGACCTGTTCACGTTCCAGTCTGAGAGCCTGGTCCAAACCTGAGATTTAAGGCTGAGGGTGCTCAGCCCCCCAGAGGGATCTGAGAGCCTTCAGCATCCTGGGTACCCAGAGGGATCAGAATAGCACAGCCCGGGGAGGGTAAAATGACAGACTACCTGATATCCTGGCCCTCTCACTTTTCCAGGCCCTCCCAAAGCCCCACATCACCTGTGGAAAGGGCCACTAGTGACTCAGAGTGGGAAGACAGGCTTATGAGGGCCCAAACCCCATCCTCAGCAGACCTGGATCCCCTGGGGGTCGCCACCACTTCCTGCCACCTCTGGGTCACAGCACTGTCAGCCACTACACCAAGCAGCTTCCAGCCTCCCACAGCCGTGCACAGAAACAGGGACTGGGCTCTGAGGGACTTAGTGGGTCCTGAACCCCAGGAAACTCCTGGTCACAGGCATCTGACCTCCCTACCATAGTCAACTCTATTGCCACAGCTTTATCCCAGTATGATAGGCATCTCTCCCTTAGATACAAGTTGCCCTCTCTTGCTCCAGCCATGGACCTTCACTTCAGAGGGTCAACAGGCCCAGGGTGGCCTCTCATCAGGAATATGGCCTTGTAGGAAAGCTGTCTGAAGATCTGAGGTTACCAAGAGCTGTGGGAGCCAGGTAGTCCAGACTTATCCTCCTTGTCCACTGCTGCTTGATCCTGGTGCATGGTGGGTTGGCAGACTTCGTCAGGGTGGAGACCAGCCAGCTCTTACATACAGAGGCCAGAGTACAGGTTCTCATCCCGAGCACTCTGCATGCTCTTCAAGAGCATGGTGAAGCCGGCAGCGGTAGCGCGCGCCTTTAATCCAAGAACTTAGGAGGCAGAGGCAGGTGGATCTCTGTGAGTTCGAGGCCAGCCTGGTCTACAGAGCAAGCTCCAGAATAGGCTCCAAAGCTACACAGTGATACCCTGTCTCAAAAAACCAAAAAAGAAAAAGGAAAAAAGAGCCGCGTGAGCTGTGCCTACACTCAGCTCTTTGTTCTCACAGTGTTTTGATGTTTTGATTGACATCTTGTCTCCCTAGTTGCTTGCTGATCCTAGTCAAGCTTCTAAACCTCTCTGGTCTGCAGTTTCTTCCTCTGAAGCAGGTATAGTAAGTCTTACATGTGCAGGCCTGCTGGAAGTCTTGGATGTTAGTACCTGCATTCAGACCTAGTTGAATGAGGGTGCCCATGGCTGAGCCTGAGTCCAACTTCAACCTCCTACCTACATCCTGGATGCCAGTACAGGGATGGATGGGCTGGACTTACCCTATCCAGGGAGCACTTGTGGATTTCCTCTTAGTGCTTCTGATGTCCTGACTCCAGGGTGACAGCACCCAGCTAAGCTGTATAGAGCTACTTGAACCTCAATCTCCTTTCATAGCCTGTGGGCACTGGGCTGCCAGTGCTCCATTTCTGGCACCCTGATAAGATATCTCTGTGCCCAGCACCCTATAAGAAGCCTTCCTGGCACCAGCAGCATTTACTCCATGCTAGGTCTAGGCCTCTGGGGTGAGCCTGTATCCTGATCCCATGTGGCAGATGAAGGACAGGGTTTATAGAGGGGCATGGGAACCCAGGCTTGGCTCCAGCCCTTGGTGGCTACACATATGTCAAGAGGGGCCCGACACATGGGCATCAAGGGGAAGGGGGTAGATGCGTATTAGTGTGGTGACCACAGAGGCCAGAAGAGGGAGTGTCTGAGCCTCTGGAGCTGGGGTTGCGGGTGGTTGTGAGCTGCCACGTGAATGCTGTGAACTGACCTCTGGTCCTCTGCAAGAGCAGGATGACCGATGCATCTCTACAGCTCTGGGCATCAGCTTTTAACCTGTCCCCACCTTTAGCTCAGAGAGGCCACCGTTTATTGCTAGGTGTTGTTGATGTCTTAAGAACTCTACTAGATGAATTACTACTTGTCAGTGTGCAGTGAGTTCATTTGTTTCAGCAGCCACGGTGTGGATGGTTAAGTAAGTTCATAGTGGAAGTGCCAGGCTAGAGCTACACAGAAACACGGCCCAACAAGTGGGGTTTGGGGACAGCCCCTCTCTGCCTCCAGAGGCCTCCCCCTGCATCCCCTGTGACACCCAGGTGGTCCAGAGGAGGGGCTGATCCAGTGGCAGCACACAGGTACCTCTAGGAGCCTGGTGGGCACCGCCGGCTGCTCTCCTTGCCTGTTCCAGGCCCCCCCTCACCTGTGTGCACACCCTGCAAGCAGAGAGTTATGAAGACTGTACACCACCGTGAAGGAACAACCTGCCTAGAAATGCAGGTGGACCCGAGCAGCCAGTGTGGGGCCCAGGATGAGGCTCACGGGCTTAGAGAAGGCACCAGCCTGCAGAGGAGGCAATGGTCACTTACTAGGGGCACAGAGGCCTTCTGCAGGACACAGGGCACAATTCCCTCTGAGGACAGTAGTTAGCTGTAAACCCCACACACATGACATCTAGAGGAGGGTGACATAAAGTGCCCACAAAGTTGGACATAGAGGCCAGCAGGATGGCTCATCAGATAAAACTGCTTGCTGCCGAGACTGAGGGCCTGGATTTAATCTTGAGAACTCATATCACAGAAAGAGAGACCTGACTCTTTTAACTTGTCCTCACGCTGTGGCGTACGCTGTCTGTCATGTGTGCCACCTGCTCCCCACCCCCAATACTAAGTAAAGATAATAAAAAAATGAAAACGAAATAGATGGTCTGTATGACAGCAGATGCGTGTGGGGGTGAGTATTGGAAGAGGGGGGTCACTGCTTTGAAAGTGAAGGAGATAAAGGAATGTTGCTTTGAACAGGCACTCGTCACAGCTTTCGGTGGGCGAGTTAGAGTTTGCCTGCTAGGCATGGAGAAAACGGGCATCCAGGAAGAGGAGGAAGAGCACAGGTGAGAGGCATTCGAGCGGAGGAAGGGCTGGGATTGTGCCAGAGAGGTGTGCAGGGATGAAGAACTTATGAATGGCATACCAGGCACCCACAGGCACGGAGATCAGCCCTGCGTGCTGTTCCAAGCTAAACAGAGACAGGTACCCTGCATTGGGAGGCACCCAGAGACAAGTGAGTGGGTTGCTATGGAGACTATGGAATGGGGTGAAAGGGGGTGAAGGATGGAGTTTCAGGGCAGGGTTGTTGTCCCTTGATGGCAGTCAGGAAAGACTATTCAGCAGAGGCCAGCAGAAGACCAGGGTGAGGGGCTCTCTCATGGGTGGCAGTCCCATCCAGGCATCTTGTTATCTGAAACTCCAAGGTCCTGTGCATGGCTGGAGATGAGGTGCCAACAGGCAGAGGAAAGCCTTGGGACAGGGGACCTGCAGGTGGAAGAGAGGAACACTGTGAGAAGCCACTTCCCACTCACCCCAAGTGGGAGCCATTGAGACTCCTGGGCTGAGGCACCAGCAGGTTTCCTCGAGCAGGCTGCAGGGGGCGTGGGTGGCAGGAGGAGGTTGTGGCAATGTGTTTAGGGAAGCAGGGGCCAGGAGGCTCAGCTTCAGCCTGACTGTGGAGTGTGGGCAGGTGAAAGGGGCCCTGCCACGGAGGGGTTGGAGTAAGGGTGGTCTCTGCAAAGCAATGAGGAACTGTGTGTGGTGAAGGCCACCAGGGCAGCTGGGCATCAGGCAGGCCCCCCAGCTGGGACAGGTGGGCATCAGGCAGGCCCCCCAGCTGGGACAGGTGGGGACCTCATTGGCCTGGCTGTGGTCAGCAGCTGTGTTTTTCTTGGCCTCAGTACAGGGTCTTATTTTGTAAGACTTGCACTAATATTTTAAAAACCTAGTCCTGGGCTAGAGAGACAGCTCAGAGGTTAAGAGCACGGGCTGCTCTTCCAGAGGTCCTGAGTTCAATTCCC
>LOJH01014293.1:24847-43381 GCA_001685095.1 Ellobius talpinus | reverse complement strand
GTGTGTGTGTGTGCGCGTGGTCTATGTGGAGGCCGGGTCATGCCCCACACAGCTGGTGGCCGTGGTGAGAAGCAGCGGCCAGCACCTCCGCACTCTCTCCCGTCCCTTTCCGTGTAGATTTGCAGGCAGCCCTCAAAGACTCAGGCTTGCTGGCTTCCCGCAGATGCTCCAGTGAACCTGCCTTTGAAGGGAAGACTGAGTCAGAGCAGGAGCAGCTTCTCAGGGCACACCTGCAGGCAGGGCATGGCCCTTGTCAGTGCCTTTGAAGACCAGAAGCTGCAGGTTGTAGGCCAGCTGGAGAGGTGCCATGAAGGAACTTGATGCCCAGGCTCTGGCAGAATCTTACAGAGGTGAGGAAGGGGGAGTGGGGCTGGAGGTATCACTTCATGGTACAGGTGAGTCAGGTTCTCAGGACACACCTTGTCCAGCTATGGCACAGTATACTCCTCCAGACCTGTGGACATTCAGGCGTGCGGAGATCCGGTTTGTTCTGTAACAGGACAATACCCACAATATCAGGGTTGGGCCTGAGTCAGACGGGAACCCTGGCCCCTCATCCGCTTTGAGCATCCATGTGCCTCTGTGGAGAGGAAGGTATCCATGCTGCCCGGCAACCCCAAGTCCCTTTCTGGGCTGGGCAGGGCTGTACTTCCCAAGTCCCTTAGTGCTTGTCATGGCCTCACATTGTTTTGGTGTTTGAGGTGTGAACAGAAGAGGCACATTCACTTCTGTGGAAGCAAAGTCTTCTTTCCCCCGCCATGGCAAGTGGCAATACTCCCACTGATGGCAGCTAGGACAGCTCGGGTCACAGCTGGCATGGGAAGGACGTGTTGCCCAAAGAGAGACACAAACCTTTTGTGGTTTTGAAGCACTGATGTTTCAGGAGCAGCAGCTGATGGAGAGGAATCTGACTCCAGTTCAGCTGTGTGGACTCGGGCTAGGGATTTCCAGTCAAGGCATCACCCAGATAGCATGTGCTATACATTCCGGGCAACAAATTCACCAAGCTCATTGAAGTCACAGACTTTATAAGACAGGGTTTTTGTGGGGGGAGTGGCAAGTTCCATGGAAAGTCAATGGAAAGAAACTGGAGAGGTGGACATGCTGAAAGCCACTGCTTGTCTGGCTCTGCCGGAAGATCCTCGAGGCAGGGTGCCTTGTAGCAGCGCAACCCATGGCTCGGTCTTCATTCACAAACAGAACTACAAGTGTTTCCTTCCCCCTGCCACTCCCCCACCAGCATCTCTCGAGGTTGCAGAGCCACTTCATCTCACAGACTGTTTCAGGTGGTTCTCAACCTTCCTAATGCTGTGACCTTTTACTACAGTTCCTCATGTCATGGTGACCCCCAGACATCAAATTATTTCCATTGCTACTTCATAATTACGCTACTGTTATGAATCTTAATGTATATATGGTGTTTTTTTGAGACAGGGTTTCTCTGTAGCTTTGGTGCCTTCCCAAAACTAGCTCTTGTAGGCCAAGCTGGCCTTTAATTCACAGAGATCTGCCTGCCTCTGCCTCCCGAGTGCTGGGATTAAAGGTGTGTGCCACCATGGCCCGGCTGTAATGTAAATATGTGATATGCAGGATACTGTGACTCACAAGTTGAGAACTGCTGCCCTAAAGGGTGCCTGCTCTCACATTTGCTGCTTATTAGAGTCACCTGGATGCCTAGCACCCTGGTGCCATGCTGCAGAATAATTAAGCCAAAATCCCTGGAGACATAGAAATGGAAGCATTCTTCAGCAAGTTCCAGGAGGGGCTGGGTGGAACCCACAGCTATATGGCGTCCGTCTATCAACTTGGGCTGTTTTTGACCAAATTCCCCTTCACCCCCCAACAGACAGCTTGCAGAGTCCTGGTGTCTTTGGCTGCAGTGGCAGTTGAAAAGGGGAGGCTGGGAGAATCACGCTAGTGTCATGGTACCCAGAGTTCCTATGACATTCCCAGAACCTTGGACAGCCTGCCATAGTCACTTCCTCCAGAATATGGGACAGACATACCTGGATGCGAGCCCTGCGGATTCCAGGATCTTCAGTGAGTCGCTTAGTGGCTGTGGATTGTTTCCCCGTCTGCACAGTGGAGGTCATCTAATGTCTGCCTGTTATTTTCTTGAGTTTTATTCCTGTTTTTCTTAGTTCCTTGGGGGTGAGTGATGGATCACTCATTTGAAACCTGCATTTCTGATGTAGGCACTATTGCTACAACCCCCCTTCTTTTTATTAGAATTTTTAAAACTCAGTGTATGATGTATTAGATACCAAAATGACATTTTTGGACAAAGTGTGCTTTGTGGTTCCCCTTGTTTTCTACTTATAACGCCCCCCATTCCTTCCCTCTTTTGCTTCTCATGGGTCCCATACCTCGTCATCACTTAATGCCACCCTCACGCCTAAGCCTCCTCTTAGAGCTCCCTTACTGGATCCCTCGCGCCCACGCCCTCCTCTTAGAGCTTCCTTACTGGATCCCACTGGTTTTGCTGTGATGTATCTCCATTCTTCATGGAAAATTTTAATCTCCTTTCTAATTTCTTGTTGATACATTGGTTGTTCAGGACATGGCATGATTTCAAGTCTTTAAAATTTGTCAAGGCTTGTTTTGAGGATTAACATATGGCATAACCTAGAGAAAGCTCTGCATTCCATTGAGAAGAGTACCTATTCTGTAGCTGTTGGATGGGATATTCTGTAGATGCCTGAGCAGTCCATTTGGTTTAGGATGCAGTTTAATCCTGCCTTTCTTTTGTTGATTTCTGTCTGCATGACTTGTGCAATGTTGAAAGCATAATGCTGGGCCATTGGATAGTGCTTATTCCTCCACTCAGATGTATTAACATTCCTCACTAGGTTTTAGGCACACATACATTTACAGTGCTATTTCCTCTTGCTAAATCAACCCATTTATTGCTAATTAAAGGCCTTCCTGGTATCTTCGTATGCTTTTGATCTGATATGATAGGGCCACTTCCACCATTTTTAGTATTCCATTTGTGTGGAATGTCTTTTCTCACACCTACACTTCAATGTGTGTAGTCCCCAGGGTGAAGTGAGTTTCTCATAAGCAGCATGTGTTTTATTTATCTTTCTTTTTTTAAAAAAAATATTTATTCTGTTTTTATTTCTGTGTTGGGTTGGGTTGTGTATGGGAGTTCTGTAAGTTCACGAAAGGCGGCACCCGATCCCCCAGAGTGCTGGTCTTCTGCAGGAGCAGCCAGGGCTCTTCAGGACCAAGCTCTCTCTGCAGCGCCTCTTCTTTATTCTCTCCCTTTTCCAGCAGTGGGTCTCAAAAAGGATATCTTTTCCTTCACTGGTTCTTGTTTGATTTGTTATTGTTACCTTTTGTTTTGTTTTTAACTTTTCTGCTCAGGGATTTCCATTTAATTATTTCACAGTTATTTTCAAGTCTCCAGTGTCTCTGGTTAGAAGGCCATGTTGTTTCTCTTGGCCTTCTTGAAGCAGTTAGTTTGGCTCTTTAAGCATTTGCATGTATTGTTGTTTTATGATTAGTTTCTGCAATCTTATTTTGCCAACAAATCACTTCCTGCATGTTTATTTTTAATTGTGTGTGTGTGTGTGTTTGTATGTGTTTTGGGGGAGGGGAGAGAGAGAGAGAGAGAGAGAGAGAGAGAGAGAGGGAGAGAGGGGGAGAGAGAGAGCAGGTACCCACAGAGGCCAGAGATGTTGGATCCCTTGGAATTGGAAGTGGTTATAAGCCACTTGATCTAAGTGCTGGGAACTGAACTTGGTTCTGAGCCATCTCTAGCTCCTCCCTGGACTTCGTTTTTTCTTCTTTTGAAGACAAGGTACCTCTACGAAGTCCTGGCTGTCCTGGAACTTAATATTTAGATCAGGCTGGCCATCAGACTCACAGAGACCTCATGCCTCTGCCTCCAGAGTGCTGGGATTCAAGGACGATTTTGATGTTGTTGGTGTGTGGTGTTCTCTGAACATCAGAGGGCTCTGCTTGCTTCTGATTTTGTCATCTGGCCTTGCCTGTGGCTTTCCTTCCAGGGATTTTAAGCAGGATGCTTATTTTTCTTCAGGGCCTGCGGTCACTTCTGCTGTTCGATCACTAGATGGAACCTTAAGTACGGGTTTGTTATAAGCCTGTGGTTGGCGTGTTGTCGCTATGTCACTTTGAGACCAAGTTTGTCACACATTTCTGTTTGGTGTGCTTTTCAGTGAGTGTCTAAAAAGGGCCCCTTCTGAATGTGGGCCTGGGTGGGCCCAGGTGCCTTGTCACAGGCCCTGGCCTGTGGTCAGGTGTTGTGGAATTCTGCCTAGCTTTTCAGCTCTGATAAAGGTTCTGCCCGATGCTGGCTTTCAGCACAGTGTGCTGACACTGAGTTCCAGGGCACAGTCGTGTTTTTCTGTTGTACCCGTTAGTGGGCAGGTAGAGTCTGCCTCTGTTCCAAGATGGAGGGCCAGTGATGGGGGCGCCAGGGATAACAACATGGGTCTGGAGGTTTGGTCAGATCTTGGCTCTGTTTTCCAAGTACAAGGCCTGGATTTTCCTCTTCTTGCCTTCCCAGGTGGGAGGAGTCTACACGTTGCATTGCCGGGAGGTGGAGGAGGAAGGACTAGGGCACCTCTTTCCTTCCTGCCTCTTCAATGTGTTGTTCATTCATCTTTTGCAGAATCCAGATTTGGTACATTATCATCTGGTTTCCTTTACTCTTCTGAAAGCTTGTGCCCAAAGATCTGTTCAAATAGGCATTTCTATGAGATGGTGATAACCTGAGGGTCTTACTCTCTGACCATCCCTTAACTATGGTCCCTGCTATTAGTTTTTGGGGTGTTACTGTCTTCCAAGGGACAAGGATTGACATCTTTTCTCTGTAGTGAATGAGGGAGCTTTTCAGGCACTCCAAAGATCAGAGCAGAGCTATGTCCATGGCTCCGTCTTGACCGTACGGGCTATCATGTCCTACTAGGGGGGAGTTGGGTAGCAGTTCCATTACTTTACTCTCTAATAGACACCGTCCTAGGCTCACATCATTTAAGCTGAGACTGAAGGAATGGGGCACGGGTGGTGGCGGCAGTGGTGGAGGTGGGCGTTCTGAGCAGCTCAGGTTTTGTCGTGTGGCCACCTCACTTTAACTTTCAACTTCCCCTATGAGTCCAAGAGGACCTTGTTGTTGGTGTCCTCTCTTTCCAGGTGTCTAGCTGATTAGCATCTCATTCTCAGGATTTCATATGTACAGGAAAGACTGCAAAGCCCACAGCTAACTCTGTGCCCTGAAATCTTAGTCTTTTGAAGAGCAGGTTAACCATGAACGCCTTAGAAGCAGACCTGGAGAAACTGAAGAGCAGGTTAACCATGAACGCCTTAGAAGCAGACCTGGAGAAACTGGACTGAACTGCAGGTGAGCGAGCGAGAGCCTGGATCTTAGCAGTCACGCGAGGTTGCTTAAGAGACCGCCTGGCCCAGTCCGGAGATGTACGAGTTCAGAGAACAAAGAAGGCTGCTGTCTCTGTGTTCTCCGCCCTGGGGTTGGCCTGGTGCAGTTAGCAATGGGTAGAGGGAAATTTTCTGTAAAATGTGTCTTTATGATCTCATCCACGTGTGTGCACATTTGTGTCTTTATGAACTTATCCATGTATGTGCATGTTTGTGTCCTTATGATCTCATCCGCGTGTGTGCACATTCTGTCTTGCAAGCCAAAGACTCAGGCCAATGTTAGGAGAAGCTAGGGGAGGTGCAAAACAAACAAACAAAACAAAACAACAAGTGTAAAACATCTTTGTACTGATCAGATTGGGGCTAAACCCAACAAGAAATGTTTAACTGGACAGATGTGAGGTCAGGGTTCGTAGACTCATTCAACCTCACTTAACTGAACCTGGCAAGAGTCTATGGTACATGTGCAGGTGTGTGCATGTGTGCACACACACATGTGCATGGGAACACACACACACACTGGAAATACCTCCCAAGGACATCAGAGCAAGCTGAGGTACACTCGGTCTGGCTGTGGTCCTCCAGGAATGCTGCTATTGTTTGAAGTCCCATCAGCCCTGATGAGAGAGAGATCAAGTCACTCACCAAGTCTCTGGTTTCGTTTCTCCTGCACTGGTCTTAAAATAGTAAAATTTCAAAACAAAACAAAAACCAACCAATCAAACAAAGAACAACAAATGTAATGTAGTATTAAAACCAAAAGATGTCCCCTGCGTCAAATATAAACGCAAAAGTCTTTTTTTTATGTGTGTAAAGTTAAAGCTTTATAAAGTTGCTAAAAGGCTTCCTGGCTGTTTTTTAAAGTTGAAGTAGAAGGCACTTTAGAGTTTAAAATATTCCACAGAGGAAATTCTCAGACATTGAATTCCCAAGTTGAAAACATAGAGGAGCCAGTGTCTGTGGACAGAAGCCACATGGGCAGAGGGAGTGACTGGCCAAGCGGGAGCCTGGAAGACACACTGAACAATCATTTGTTCAAGTAGAGCTTTCGGCCACAGTGATGTCATGCGTCTCCCAGTTTTTCCAGCCTACATTTCCCGCTTCATAGACACAGACAGGCATACGAATGTGTGTGAACATGTACACACACACACACACACACACACACACACACACACACACACACGTCACCCTCCATTCTCAGCCCACCAGGGCCAGGCGCCAGGGATGGGAATGTGGAGAGTTTGGAGGGTGGCTTGGGAATAGTGCTCTCCAAACAGGCTTGCTTCCTAAGACTTCGGCTTCAGTGGTGACACACCCTCAACACCCACTTCTCATTTCCCACCTATTTTGTTTCAGCTTTTAGAGTGACTAACAGCCCGATTGGTCATCGTTCTTGGGCCAAGTTCTAGGCATCCCTGGAACCTGTGTTGAGAGCATTGCTGGCCTGGCTTACATTGGCAGCAGAACCCCGCCATCCATCTCCTCTTGATTGTCCTCAGAGCCTAGCAAAGCAGAACATGGTGACCTCACAGGAATTGGATAGAATAGCCTGTCTGCTTGATCTCATAAAACACAGCAGGGTGCCAGTGTAGCTTTAATTTTTATTGTACCTCACAAAAGAGTTGGATTGTGTTAAATGCAAAAAGCCAGTAACCATGTGTTGTTCACAGAAGCCCAGATTAGGGGCTATTGCTAAGGCTCAGAGGCCGTAATCCTCATGGAAGGGGTGGGGCTCAGTGTGAGGAGAAGTGGACAGAAATAGAAGGCAGTGAAGCTTGTACTCATCTGTTGCCTCGTGTCTTCATTTTCCTTCCTGTTATGATAAAATACCCCAGTAAAAGCAATTTAAGGGAGGAAAGGCTTAACTCACTTTGAGATTGCAGTCCGTCACAATGGTAGTTCCAGAGGCAGCAGCTCATATCACTTCTGCTTCCATTATCAGAATGGAGAGCAAAGAATGTATGTGTGTTACCGTTCAGCTCCCTGTATGTATGCTGTCCAAGATCCCGGTCAGGGAACGCTCACACCCAGAGTGGGCAGAACTTCCCATCTAAGGCAACAGGCATGTCGAGAGATGTCTGTCAGGCGAGTCTGAACACCTGTGAAACACTCTCTGCAGGTCTGTGGTGGGATGCCAATGGCCTGAATTGTCTCTGGGGAACAGAGTTCTTCCCGTGGGTGATACATGTGGTGATGGACCAATAGGACCAACCAAGAGTGGACTCCCCAGCATGGCCCACTGGGATATGAGTTGATAACTCACTCATAGCTTCTTCCATGCAACTATCATATGAACATGCCTGTCGTCCTTTCGGTCAGCTTAGCCCTGGTTGATCTAGAACTATGTAGACCAGGCTAGCCTCTGCCTCCTGAGTGCTGGGATAAAGGTGTGCTCCATCACTTCTCACCAGTTCTTTTAAAGTGTGTGTGCATGCACACGTGTGCGTGTGTGTGCATGCGCATGTGTGTGCATGTGTGCATGCATGTGTGCGTGTGTGTGTGCATATGCATGTGTGTGCGTGCGTGTGTGCGCGCGCGCGCGCGCGCGGTTGGAGGACACATTGCAGAATCAGCTCTCTCTCTCCACCATAGTTTCCCCGGGTAGATCTCAAGTTGTCAGATTTGGTGGCAAGTTCCTTTATACAGAGAGCCATCTCACTGGCCCAATCCCTTTTCAAGAGCAGAATTATGTCTGTGGTGCATGGGCTGTGGGACACCCTGCAAGCTTTCCTCTGTGGAGAACATTTCTCCAGGATCAAACATCCGCTTGCAAGGGCTGCTGCCCAGAGCTGTAACTTTGCTGTCAGGCCAGCTGGGGCAGCGCTAGCCGCCTCACTGCCCTTCCCTAATCTTGCCTTTCAAAGCAAGGTCCAACATCCTCTCTCATAGCTCATTGGGGGTTATAAGGATTCAACTTTATGAGGAATTTCATTTTTTTTAATCATAGTGTATGGGGCATTTCTTCATTTTCAAGTACCAATTTAGACTTTTTATGTCTCTTAAGCAGCTGAGCCTGGAGAAAGGGAGTAACTGTGTGGTCATTTGTGATGATCTGAATAAAAATGGGCCCCATAGACTCAGAGGGAGTGGCATTATTGGAGGTGTGGCCTTGTTGGTGGAAGTGTGTCACTGGGGGTGGATTTGGAGTTTTCAGATGCCCAAGCCAGGCCTAGTGTCTCTTCCTGCTGCCCGTCAATCCAGATGGAGACTGCACAGGTCCTTCTGCAGCCTATCTATCTTCCTACACGCTGCCTTGCTCCCTGCCAGGAAGATAAATCATGGACTAAACCTCCAAAACTGTAATCCAGCCCCAGTTAAATGTTTTCCTTTCTAAGACTTGCAATGGTCATGGTGTCTTTTCACTAGAAATCCTAAGGCCTCACTGATTCAGTGTCAAGCGAGGCATCCTCGGAGAACTTTGGGGTTCAGGTTACAGATGGGAATAACTGTCATCTCATATTTCATTTTCACTTCTCTTTGGCTTAGAGGTCTAAAGACATAAAGGTTGAATCATCATAGGCCAAAACAAAGACAAACACAAGGCATAGAGAGGCAAGAGCCTTGCTGAAGATCACGTAGCGAGAGAATACTGAAGCCAGACTTCAAACCCAAGCCTGTCTCTCCAGTCATACACTTAACCATAGGACACTTAGAACTTATCATATATGTGGTCATACTGCCATCAGAAGTGTTAGAATGGGATCCTAACCACGTGCAGGAGAACTCCCAAGACTCCCAGGAAGCTGTTTCTTTATGCTCCATGTGGCAAAGGCCGTCCAGAAGAGGAGAAAGCCACAAATGCAGCCGCAAAGGCTCTTTGCTTTTCATTTGGGCAAAGCGTTTATTGACTATTCTGGGCACAGGTCAAACTGCATACATTTTGCCAACCCTTTCCTTGACCGTTTCAGAAAGGAGCACGTGGTGCGATCAGCTGAGACTGGTTACAAACCACTCAGGGCTAGTTTCTAAGACTTGTCTTGTTTCATTGTTTTGTTAATAATTGATCTTGTTTACAGAAAGAGGGGGTCTAAAAAGACACACACACACACACCAGTGTTACAAAACCTTGTATTAATCATTTCCCTTCGCTCTCAATATAACCATAGGAAATATAGCCATGAGTCTTAATTCTGGAGAGGAAATGAATAATAAATACACTGTAGCAAGTTTAGACCACAAGGGTGTTGTCACTGTAACATTTGGAAACTGTACACTTGCAAAGAACAGCATCTCCAAACATTAGGATATCTGTATATCAGTAAAGCTTTTACATGTAACAAACATGCTCTTTCCATATATGACAAATTTAAAAAATATGCATTGCTTGGCAACATGAACTAGGCAAAAATATTTCTTTGTTCACTAATTTTATACAGGAAAACAGGACAAAAGGCATGCATGTACAATACAGATGCCTGCACAGGGCATGCGACGCAAGAAAGCCTTTTGAAGGTCAGCTTACGTTAGGCATAAATACGTGAGGGTTATATATTAATAAAGGAGGAAGTCTTCTGTTTGCCATTACTAACATTCCTGCTTTCTTCTTGCTCTTCCCAGAGGGATACACATTCACCTTTAAGTCAAAATAAAGGAATTAAAAAAAAGTCACTTTGCAAACATCTCTGATGAGTTGTAAAAAAGAAAAAAAAACCCAACATTAGTGTTATCACAGCTCCGGGTACAACTTATCCTTCTGCAGGTTCTGTTTGTAATAGGCACACCTGAGTACCCTGGGCAGGATGCTTCCCCCACTCAGGCTGCAGTGGAAAGACATCCTACGGAACCCACTTTCCTCTCTTCTCTAGCTCATCCCTCAGCCCAGGCTCTGGGGTGCACAGATCTACAAACCTTGCATCAGCACTAGCTACAAGAGGCACAGAAGAACAAAAGGCCCGGAGAAGACTCCCATCCTGTAAAAGGCAGCCGGCGACACCTCAAAAGAAAATCTGGTTTCCTCAGTGTCGCCTCAGAAGGATGGGAGGTGAGGCCCAGCCGCAGCTCCCATCCTGGGTAGCAGAGAAAGACCTTCAGTTCAACCCAGGATTGAGAGCTGGGTGCAAACAGCAGCCCTTGGCAGGCAGACCCAGCAGCATCTACTCTGCTCGCTGGATTTGTGTTTAAAAAAGTGAAACTCAAAAGCGTGTGGCTGGGAGGGAGAAAAAACAAAACAGAAAAACAAAAACCATCAGCAGCAATGTTTCGTGTCTTGTACACAGTTCGTGTGTTTCTTCCTACTGTTTTCTGGTAAGAAAACACTATGAGTAAAAAGCACCAATAAAACATCACCCATGATATTGTAAAACAGCCCTGTGCCTCAGACAGCGCAGCGACACGCTGCTGAAATCAGAGCAAGGTGGGGGGGCCTATGCAGTGAAATAGATTTTATTCTGAAAGTTTCAAACCTTTACTATTTAATATAAAACAGCTGCATGGGGGTGTCAATGGGTAAATACAAAAAAAGGCACTGCAGCTTATCCCAAAAGGTCCAACCTCACAGTCCCAGGCATGCAACTGTTGCGGTCTTTTTATAAATAAGATTCTTTTGCTTTAGGATTTTTAAATTGAGCTGTATTCCTGCAGTCAACACAGAACTCAAAACAAGGTGGGGAGAGGCTCTCAAAATCATCAGAAAACTTAAAAAAATGAAAACATTAACATAGCAAACCACAACTAAGTAGATAAATCTATACAGTCGATGAAAAATAAGCTTTCCTTTTTTCTTTTTTCTTTTTTAAAAAAGAATTATGTTGTTACTAATAACAGACTTTATCATGGTTACCAGCCATAGCAAGTTAATAAGTAACATATCCAAAATAATATCTCTAATAATCAGATAACCATTGTTTCTATATTCAATGAAGGAATAAATAGAAATTCAGATTTGCAAATACTCTATGGTCTTCTTTGTAAAAGGTTCACACTCATGCGATTGTGGTCGCAGTCTGGTTTCCGAGTAGCCTGTGTCCTTATGGATACGTGGCAGATCCAAACACCTTTTCCTTTCTATGAGACGAGGAATCCCAGTGTTCCTCTCTGTTTATCTCCTCAACATCCCTCAAAACACATCCTCAGACCCTCTGGCCTTACCTTTGGCCTTCGACATTTTGAGCTATTCTGCCTTACATGTGATCCTCCATCCCAGCTCCTTCCCCAACATTGACATTGTATGGAAAAGGGACATGAGGGATGAGTGTTAATGGCACTTGGTTAAAAAAATATACATATACATATACATATACATATACATATACATAAACATGCTGCCTTCTTCTGCACATGAATTTGCATCTTCAAGACCTGGTCCCCCGAGGATTGGCCTGAATTTTTTGTGATTGTTGTAATGTGTGCATGGAATAGTGTACCCAAGCCTTCTGTGCTCACCAAGAGCTGTCTATCTACTTATGGTGCCCTTGGCCTTCTGGACTGTAAAAGAACTTTAGGATGTCTGTTGCAGCATGCAAGGCTGGGCTAGGTGGACATTTGTAATCTTGACAGGCAAACAAAGTTGTGTGGATTTTTATTAAGGCCTTTAAAGTCTGAATGCCCTTCATTAACTTGAAAATATAACCATGGGCAAGGTACCGTCATTTGCACGGTCCGATCCCTTTAATTTTGACTTAGGCATAACTTTTTTTATTTTTTAAAGAGGGGTCAGTCTCACCCATTTAATAAACAGGCCTTATATTATCTCTGAGATCACGCCTCTGGCTAAGCATTCACACCATCACATTTGCACAACTAATTTTCCAGTACAGTGCACAATTCCTTTTGGATTCTCTCTAATATCCTCCATTGGATCAAATTCTGAAATATTGTCTTTGTTGCTCTTAAGAAATAGGGCTATTATCCTGTGGAGCCACAGATAACCTCTCGCCGTGTCCATGGGTGCATGTGAGTGTGTTTTCCCTTCCCTGTGTAAGGCTGGATAAATCATCCCATGATACAGCACATCTCTGACTCAGGTGCATGGTTAGCGCCACCATTTCTCATGAGTTTAACCCTTCCTGCCTCTGCTTTCATAGCCTGCCTTGGATGGTGGAGCCTCTGCCTCTCTGCACTGATCTGACGCTACGGCTGGACCAGTCTTCTTCAGCAGAGATGGAGTGAAAGGGATACAGTGCCCAGGCTTAGGCTCCAGCAAAACCTCCATCGCAAATGTTCTGAGTCTGAGCCGGCTAGAGGGACCTGCATCCACTGTGTGTCTGTGGAGTGAGACCGGGGTGGTAGGATGGAGCCTGTGGGGAGGGTAGGATGCAAATCCAGCCCAGAAAGAGGTTGCAAAGTTTATCATTTCTGGGTGACCTATGAGCAAATCCTTAACTGATCACACAGTGCCACCATCTTTGTGTCCTTGCCACATCCTCGCCTTTCAAATCCATCCACATGCTCCTCCCACTGCCCCTCCCACTGCCCCTCCCACTGCCCCTCCCACTGCTCCTCCCACTGCTCCTCCCACCTCGTGGTGGGAGATGGCAACTCAAGGCCTGCTGGACTGCATCCATCTTCCCAAGAAGCAGAGCTTGGTAGCGATTTTAAAATACAACCCTGCTACTATTATAAAAATAGATGAAACAAAATGAATCCATAACAATAATCAGTCTTTTACAAAAACCATAGTATGAAGAGAAGTTCTACCCAAACGCTACGCATTATGTACCCTTTAAAATTCTTATGTAAACAATACACAAATCAAAGTTTATCTGAAAGTTTGCTGGAGGGAATTTCGTCCTCTTGCCCTTGTTGCCACCCAGCCCTCTGTCGACTGTTTCAAGTCGGGCTGCACGGAAATCCAGTCAGGGGAGACACAAACCGGCCACGTGCCATCTTGCTCTGGTAGCTTATATCCTCTGTCTTCTGCAGCCTGACGACGAAGCCTGGCTTTCGAGAAGGTTCCCCGGGGCAGGGCTGCTACTTCCCTCCTGTGTGTCTCTTGCATCTCTCTCCCCACCCCATTTCCATCCAGGAAGCCACTAGGGACCCTCCACCCCCTCCCAGTCCCACACGTCCCCTCCCCACCCTGCATACCGTCCCATCCCATGACAGAAACAAATGACAACATGACCAACCCCAGTTCTACTGATATGTTTACAAGGATGACCTACGCTCTCACAAAATCAAAATGGGCGAGGGACCAGGGGAAAAAGGCTGCAAAGTGTCTTGGAAGATTCTGTGCAACCCTGAAGATGGCTGACACTGGGCCCGCAGCAGTCGATTTCACGGCCAGCGCGGTCACTCTCATCTTCAGTTTCTAGATTGTGGAGGTCCGGTCAACCCCGTCTGTGAAAAGGAGCCACAGAGGACTAGATGAGCAAAACCAGTTCTGGGTTAGCCCACCACTGGCAATGCCGCAACACCTTGAGCATCGTGGGCTCTGATATAATGTCTTGAGTCACTCACTCACCCACTCACCCACGCACCCACTCACCCACTCACCCACTGACATTACTACCCATCTAACATCTGGAAGTAGCTTTTCTTTTTTTTCAAAAAAAACAAAACAACAACAACAACAACAAAAACCAGGAACCACATTGAGACTGGGAGCCAAGATGCAACCACTCTTACCTCCCAAGTACTCACATCTTAGAATTTACACTAGTGACACATAAATCAACAATAATGCTCAGAGTGATGATGGTTCTAAGCAACATATTCCCAGAAAGAAGGACCATGGAGGGAAGGATGGATGGGTCAGCCTTGGATGTCAAGGACAGACTCATAAAGACACAAAATGACTTCTTGCCAATGGTGCTGGTAGGAGTGTGCTAAGCAGGAAGGGAGGATGGGTAGGGGACAAGAGAGGTGGAATGACGGGTTATGAAATGGAAGGGCTGGCGGTGACCCTGGGTGTAGGATGAGAGGGTGGGGACCGAGTGGCAGGGGCATGCCTGTAAGGACAGGGGAGGGGCTTTCATAAAAATGCGAGGGCAGTTGTGGAGCCCAAACCCATTTCTTTGGCATCGTTTCTCTCTTCCTGAAGTTCTTGATGAAAGGCCACAAAGAGACCTGCTCCTGCCCACAGCTGGGCAATCAGGGGGATGGATATAGCTGATTCAAATTCTCCACAGCAAGAATAAAGGCCAGAAAAGCAAAGGCAGATGCTGCACACATCCAGATCGGAAGCTTGTGATGGTTGCTTCCTTGACATGTTAGAGAATCGGTCACATGGCAAGGTGTGTGTCTGTGGCAGGACACGTGCTTCAGAGACTAGAGGCCATGAGTGACTTAGACAGCGGAGCTGCCTGGCTCTGCCCTGCTGCCCGTTTTCACGAGGGCTCTAGCATGGTCCACAGCAGCAGACCCAATCATCTGCACACCAAGAGGAGGACCCTGGATGGTACAGGGGAAACTGAAAACAGCAGAACAATGCAATCTCTCTTTAGCTTGGCTTCTCTGGCCGGGGGTCTGATGAAGGGCAAGGGTGGTGGTGGGTGGGTCAGTGAAGAAGTAGCCTTGCTGGTGCATGTTGAGATGATGGGCTACATACAGTAGGCAGGGAGGCATGGATTGGTCATCACAGAGCAGAAAAGATGGTGTCCGGGGATGAGGGCAGTAGTGGGCTAGCTAGAGTACCTCTCTGGCTTTGGCAAGCTCTAGTGGCCAGCCAGTGTGGCTAGTTCAATCCCCATTATGGCCAGCTAGGCCTAGTGGAGGGGACATTTTTAGTTACTATGCAAGGCTCAGACAAGACAGGAGTGCCTGAGTATTCTAGGGAAAGTTAGGGAGCTAGAAGATGTGGAAAGGTAGTGAGTCCCCTGCAAGGGTTTTCTGACCTCCTTGCTGGCAGTGTTGTACTGGCAATTCCGCCAGCTTGAACTTGGAGGAGAGTTTTTTTGTTGTTGTTGCTGTTGTTGCAAATCCTATTGAGATAATTATAGGTCCACATGCATTTGTAAGAAATGGTCTAGCAAGGTCGTATGGGCACCTTGTCAGGTCCTAGAGTAGTGACAATTTGCACAGGTGTAGCGGGACATTACAGTGAGGACACAGCGGGACATTACAGTGAGGACACTGACCTTGACATAATCCATCGACCTTATTTAGATTTCCCAATTCTATTTGTACTTGTGTGTGCACACGTGCATGTGTACAGACAAGAATGGACAAGCCTATGTGTAAGCTATGCCAGTTTAGGGAGGGATTTTTTAAGAGACAGTGGCCCCTGCTGGTTTGGGGTATGGGAGCTGGCCCACAGGTATGGACTTCTGATCAACAGCTGACTTTCTGTGGTGTCAGCCTGAGCCTGTGCATAGGGCTCAACAGTCGTAGAACAGGAGTGTGTGCAGAGGTCACTCTGGCATGTGGATGTCTGTAGATATCTCTAAAAGTAGAACATACTCTTGCTTGGCTCTCTGGCCCACACATTAATGCTAAATCTTCAGAGTTGTGAAAGTCAGGAGCCGGAAGTGTGAAAATCTCAACTAGCTCAACTCCCAGGCACATTAACTTTGCATTTCAACCACATGCTATGTCTTCCAAGGAAAGGCAGATTTACTATTTGCACTTGTGAAAACTGCACTGACAACTTCAGGGGGCGGCACACCCAAGCAAGCACCATGGGTTTAATACCTATCACTGCAATAAATGCCATCCTAGTGCCTTGAGAAAATAACCTGCATAGGATTTCTGCATCTGTGACAGTGGGGCTGGTAACGCTTAGGGAAGAGATGGGTTGGGAAGGGGAAAAGGAAGAGGGCAAGAACCCCTGAGAAAGGGCCTTGGACTCTGACAGCGGGCTAGCCTGTAGATCCCGGAGCCCCTCTATAAGGGGCTTAGAGGTTCATCTCACCTGAATACCTCAGGTCACACTTCCTAGGCAGAAGAGTCTGATGAAAGATTCGCAACCCTCTACCTGGGTACCTGGGTGTCCTTTTTTTGTCTTCCAGGGGTCTCAGGGAAGAAGAGATGGCAAAGGAAGGCCAAGAGAAAAAGGGCTTAGACAAGAACCCGGGGGCAGCAGTTACCAAGGAAACAGAGAAGAGCGGAGACATCAGAGACACCTAAAAGTTGACACTGTGGACCACAGTGGATGGTCGTCTAGATACAGATGACTTGATACCCTCCTCCTGCATCCCTGAGTTACCCCACAGGAACTTCTTTTCTCTTTTCCTCCCTTCCCTGTTATATGTCTCACTTCTGTCCATATGTGCACACGTGCACAAGTGCAAGTGTCTGTGTGTGTGGAGGTCAGAGGTCAACATCAGGGATCTTCATTGTTTTCCATCTTATTTTTGAGACAGTCTCTCCTGAATCTAGAGCTCACTCATGTGGCTAGACCTTCCTAATGCAGGTATTACAGGCACATGTGAAAGCTACCATGCATAGCTTTTTACATGGAGTCTGGGGATTTGAACTCAGATCCTAAGGCTTTTATGGCAAGCACTTTGCCCACTGGACTGTTTCCCCAGCCCCAGAGGAAATTTAACTGTGCTTTCCTCTTGCCATTTGTCTTCCTATAAAATGATTTAATTTGCTGGCCTGAAGTCCCCAGCAGGAATCTCTCCCCTGGCACCTGGAAAGGGCTGACCCCTAGAAACCCTGCCATAGCTAGAGGCCACAGTGCCCCTGTACTGGGCTAAGCCACTTTCAGTTTGAATTACATCCTTTGCCCCTGAGACTGCTTAGGAGGAGGCTACCTACAAGAAGGGATTGTTGAGAGAAAACAAAAAACAAACAAACAAACAAAACCCAAAAAACAAAAACACAGCAATAAAAAGTCTTAGGAGATTAACAAGATGAAAACATTAGTGAAATCTCATCAGTTCCAAGAGGCATTCCGAGAAAATAGAAGGACTAGCTTATTAAAAACAAAAAACAAAAACAAGCCTGTTCAATGAAAACTTCTGAATAAAGCGTGGCATTTTCACTGCTAATGATAACAGCAGCACTTAACCGTTTGATAAGAGCTTCCAAATGCCAGTTATCTGGGCCCATCAGGCCCTGTGGGTGAAGGTCAGGTTTCCTTGCTGACTCACTAGGCAGTGGAATTCTGTACCAGGCTCCCCACACAGCCGGGCACCGAGGGGCAGCAGTACACTGGGTTGCAGACTTCCTGCCAGGGAAGCTTTCAAGTTTGTCCATGCTGTGTTTATGGGCACTTCTTCCCTGGTAAGGCTGTTACTGTTCCACTGAATGGCTACACCACAGTTTGTTGATCCTTATTTGGGTGGTCTCCCATGAGTTATTAGGGGCTGCTGACACAGCAGGGGAGAGTAGCTGGCAACAACTCCCAGAGATGCTGTGAGATGTGTCCAGGATCAGTGTGACCAGAGAGATGGAGCAATGGTTTGCAGATAGGGCTCCCTGGACCTTTTCTGTTTCGTCCGGAGCCCTGTAGTGCCGTGGTAGCTCCAGGGCCCTTGAGCTCCCTCCTGACATTTAAGTTTGCTGGGAGAGTTCCAGTTCTTTACACTGTTCCATGCAAACCATTTATTTCCTGTTTTGTTTTCAGGACAAGATTATATTTTCACACAATCCTTAGTGTACATAGATTAAACATATAAAGGCCAGGGGTGGAGGATCCTGGGAACAAAATTTTCAGGATGGCAGCTTTTCTACCCACTTCTGTTAGAGGAGGCTCAGCTGGGCCCGAGGTGTGGCAATGGTCCAGATCTCAGGTGGCCCGTCATCCAGGCAGAAGAGGACAGGAAGGGGAGGCCGGAAGGGTAGACAGAGCTCATCTCTTCTGCTCCTACCAATTCTCCACAAATGTGCAGACCCCTGAGCTTGGGCCCAGAAGGGCATTGAAGCCCCCCAGGACAGGCATAATGGGGAACTGCAGGCAGGACTGATCAGAGTAGGGGCACTGACTTGGGGAGCATGCTCCTGGCTCTAGTTAAGATGTGTGATTGTACCCAACCCGTGTCTGTCATGTGGCAAAGGGCACCTCAGTGAGTTTGGAACTCCAGCATCACGCAAGCCACTTGCGACAGGGAGATATAAAAACAAGCAGGGATCTTTGTTTCAAAAATTCTATTTTTAGAGCATGTTGGGTTATGCTTGGCCCAGACTGGTCGATCCAGTGCCGAGAGGGAACATACCCAGTGCTGTGGGGGATGCACCCATTAGGAGCCATGTCTTGTAGGTGTCTAACGCCTCCAGCTCCTGCATTTGGCTGGGACTACCACT
>LOJH01014293.1:2148-24220 GCA_001685095.1 Ellobius talpinus | reverse complement strand
TCCTGCCCACCCTCAAACTGCCCCAGGTGTGTGGTGAGGACACACTGACCTCCCAGGGCATGCTCTGTCATACTGAGGCACAAGGACTCCAGCCTGTTGTTGATGTCAGGTTCAGTCACAGGAAGCTGGAATTCTGCAGGAGGAAGGGTACATTGATTACTGGGACTCCTGGGGCAAGGAGGAAGTATCCACGATGCCACCTAGTTCCAGGGCAAGTGTCTAGTGTGCCTTCCCTAGGAGGACACCAGGGGACCTTTGGGGCCAGCATGAAGTGGGACCACCTCTCTGGTCTGGTAGATGCCGAGCCCATTGTAGACATAGGCAGCTGGAGGCAAACTGATAAATAGTCACAGCCACAGGCCATCACTCTTGCTTGGATCATGTGATGACTTTCCCACAAAAATAAGAGCCAATGCCAGCAATGGTCTGTAAGGCCGCCTTCCATCCTGTCCTCAAACTGCCCTGCTCCTCCGATCCGTCTCAGCCCTCTTCTACCCCGGGCCTTTGCGCCACTGTTCTCTCATTGTGGCCAGCCCACAAATGCTCTCCTGGCTCACTCTTTCCCTGCCTCCATAGCTCAGGATCTACTGTCTTCCTGAAAGTACCTTCCCCTAACACTCTTTCCCCCTTTTTTTTTCTTTGTGTCATTAAGGCTGGATGTTGCGCACATCTGCCCCTCCTACTTTAGGGCTGGTGTCATTGGAGCAGGGCTTAGCAACAGTCACTGAGTCTGAAACCTAGCCTATGGAATTCTGCTTCATGGTGAGGAGCAGGTCCAATACACCCAGCCCAGCACATTCCCCTCTGAGGGAAAGACTATATTGGTGCTTTTACTGCACCGGCTCCTTTATTGCCCAACAAACTCAGTCCAACAGTCGGGCTCATGAAGACTGGTTGCCCATCAAGACTAGGTAGGAAGCATAGGGGTAGGAGAAGAGCCATGTCTTCCTGCCGGCCGTGGAGACTGCCGTACTATTCACCACCCTCAGCCTCTGAGCACGTTGATGGAGGAGCTGAGAGCTTACTCGATGGCAGCTCCCACACAGCCACAGACAATCCATGATCCTCTACCATCAGGTCGTTCTCCATCTTTCAGGCTCTACTGTCCCTCCCCGCCATGGAAGGCAGCTCTAGGGGTTTTCTCTTGCTGGCTGGGTCTCAATGTCAGCCCCCTTTCCTCCCTTCTCCTGTGGAACCTCGGAATGCCTTTAAGTACCTAGGAGAATCTCGCAGATAGTGACAGCGCTTTGACCATGGCTATCTGACTCTCCTAAAACATCTAGCTCTCTCTTCTACCACCAGCAGCCAAAACTATGACACCCTATGGGCAGGAGCAGAAAAGAAGTCCCATAGCATATGCTGGCAATAGGGCATGTCCACGTGTCCGGGGCATCTCAATACTGCCGCTCCTTTTCTGTGTGACCTCAGATTGTTCCTTTCCTTGGGATTGACTTCCTCCTGGCATGTGGGCCAAAGTTTGGTCTGTTTGCTTGCTTTTTCACTACTACACTGGTTTGAGGGACAAGTGTCAGTAGGTTGGTGAGAAAGCAAGTTGAAGCCGGATTTCTAAACCAAAACATCTGTTTTCATCTAATTAGCTTCAGATTAGCACCTTTCTCTGGTAGATGAGACGGCTCAGTGTTTAAAGGGACTCTGCACAAAACTGGCATTCTGAGTTTGATCTCCGAAAAGGATTCTCTAGCCCCCACACGCATGCCGTGCCATGTGAGCGCACACACAAACATGCACACAACAATTTTTTTTAAAAAAAAGAATTTCAAAGCTCTTCTTTTGCAATTTGCTTTCTCCTCCATCGGCTAATTCAGAGGCAGGCAACAGTTCCATTATTTCAAATTCTCAGAGAAGGCTGGCAAAATGGTTAACATGAAAAACATCTAGCAGCAATCCAGTGACCTTTCTGTGGCAAGTTGCAGCCTCCATGAGGTTTGTAAGGCAACTGGGCTAACTCCTGAGCGGATGGAGGCCTGGGAGGTTTCTAGAGAAGGTGGGAGCCGGAAAGGACAGGAGGAGTTTCTCCCGAGCTTAGGAGCTGCTGCTAAGAGCAGGGTTGGGGCAATCAGATCATCCCTGGGGGAAGAGTATTTTCGTATTTGTATCCATTCATGTGAAAATCATATGCACGCAAAAATTAGCAGCCTTTGGGGTGTGAAACCTATAAAATAGAAACAGAATTTTATATATAGCTAGTTAGCAAATACGGAAGAGAAAAAAACCAAACTTCAGCAATTATAGCCGTCCATATGCTCAGTGGAAGAGCGCGTTTACTCTCTAGTGCTCCCTTTTAAACAAACACTGTGGAGAGATTCAGATAAATAAAGACGCTCGACATTTGGCGAGAAGAGTCTCAGCTGCAGGATTTCTTGCCAACACGAAGCAAAATGCCATTTTCCAAGCCTGGGATTGCGTGCTTCCTGGAAGGAGGCTGAGAAACACAGGGCTCTGAGCTCCAGAATCTCCAAGCCGTCGTCCTGGCTGCTCTTTTAGGTGGGAAGTTGGTTTGCTTGCATTTCTTTTTGTCCCCACTCCTCCTCCTGGGAGCTGTGATCTCCACCCCTCTCAGAGCAGTACTGAAAAATTCCAAGTCTTGGAGAAGCCCATATGTTCACATTTCAGAGAACCTTAGCGGTGTGACATTTTAATTGTGTATTTGATAAAAAACAGACCAATGGCATCTTGCCACACACATCAAAGAGGACCAGGTAGATCAAAATTTCTGACTGGCTAGCACCCTTCAGTCTTGCTCTCCCTCACTCCCGCCTCAAATTTAGCTATAAGGGACAATCAGGTAATACTGTTGGCTGGTGACATGTAGGTGTCATGCCACCCACAAGAAGGCAGGGGCAGATCAAGTTGCAATTCCTCAGTAAACAAAAGCAAGACTTTCTTGACCCTTCTTATTGTTCTTCCCCAGGAGATCTCTTCCTTCACCTGGGACCACAGCTCTGAGCTGCTGGAACATGAAAAGCCAAAATCTGAATCCTTTACATGTGGACATGATACTACCAAGACTTTGAATTTGGGTGCATTTCAGATGTTCAGATTAGGGTAAAGCTTGTGCAAATTTTCTGGAATTTGAGACACATTCCTAGATAAGGAATTTTCAACCTATACCAGGAATTCTTTCCCTCATGGTTAGGCTAATTCAAGAGTTTGGTGAGGATTCTGAAAACTAAAGGTTCAGGGGTAGGGTGGGCTCAAAAATGAAAAACTAAAAAGGATTTATTATTAAAAGTTTACATGAATGTGTAGTATATGCCACATGCCTGCAGATGC
Organism: Ellobius talpinus; assembly: GCA_001685095.1. NCBI lineage: Eukaryota > Metazoa > Chordata > Mammalia > Rodentia > Cricetidae > Ellobius > Ellobius talpinus. The sequence goes on along the minus strand of LOJH01014293.1, from coordinate 20,926 downwards.
CCAGGGAGACCAAAAGAGGGCATCAGAGGCCGTGGTGCTGGAGACACAGGAGGGTGTGAAGCCACCTGGTTTAAGTGATTGGAAGAGCAGTCATGAGCATCAGTGAGCATCAGTGAGCCATCTCTCTAGCCCAACTTCCGATTTAAATTGTCTCTTTTCAGAAGTCCAGCAAATCCAGAGCACTACAGTCTCAGGCCCTGTGTCAAGAGATTCTGGGAAGATGCCGCTGCCCATCTTTTCTAGGGCACTGCTGCGGGGTCCACTTCAGAAGTCCATGGTTTACCCCAGGCAGAAATAGCTGCTGGGCTGAGTGTCACAGGCAGTTTTACAGCACTGTGGGCCAAGTACAATCCCACTGGGACTTGAGATAGGCAATAGGCCAGGTGTTCCAAGAGAACCTGCATATCCAGCTTGCCACTGCCTACCAAGCCTGCTTTACTACACAGCTAAAAGGGCTTTCTTTTGTGTGTGTGTGTGTGTGTGTGTGTGTGTGTNTGTATGTGAGGGTGGCAGGTGCTGAAGGGGATGGAGTACTCGGAATGCTGTAATGAGAATAAGGAGAGAAAGAAAAGGGAGGGTGGTGTTAGGAAAAGACCCAGCCCAGGTAGGGTACAGAGAGCCGGTGGGGCAGGAAGGCTGATCACACAGAAATGTTTGTGGGGGGGAGTGGAAGAAGTTGAGTGACAAGCTGCACCTGACACATTGCTGCTGGTGGGGGTGGATGAGGTGGGGTGTGTGTGCTGTGGTCATTCTCGGGGCCCACACACCTGTGCAAAGTTACAGGATCAGATAATATAGAACAGGACCATCTTATAATATAGATAATATAGAACAGGTGGCCTCTGGGTAAGCAGGAAGCGGGATTTGCCCAGCTGCATTCTTGGCTGGGGCTTCCCCTACCTCTCTAAGCCGCGGCCAAGCTGTTTGCTTAAGTTTATCAGAAGGTGGGGACAACTATTTACCACATACTTTAAATGATCTCTATTCTGGCCTCTGCCTGCACAGTGGTGCTCCTCTAGTGGACTCGGGGCACTAGTGACAGCCTCCCTGCCCTCGTTCTTTCTAAAGGCATCGCACACTGAGGAGGGGACGGAGGACACCAGCCCAGAGGGCTGTGCTCCCAAATGTGCACCAATCGTCAGCCATTGCATAGGGAGGCTTGATATGCAGGGCAGGTGGCCCCCTGTGAAGCGCTGCTTTGGGGAGGTGCAATCTCACCCATCTTGCACACAGATAGTCTGGTCCCAAAGTGCTTTGCTCGTGGTTTTGTGCAAGGGAAGGGTGCCGTTTCCAGAATGCAGGCTTGTGAAGTGTACCTTACCTGTGCTTTCTCATGCATCCTGCTCTGGTCTTCTCTGCCCCTTCCTTTTGGTCCTCTCGGGGGATAAGGAAGCTTCATGGCCTCTGAGCATCAGGCCAGAGCTATTCTAAGATCACCTCTGACTGAAGCCCAAGGGCGACTGGTCCTGGCTCAACAGAAACAGAACTGCTTCCAAAAGGAAGGATTTTTCCTTAGGCATTTTCTCAGTTTGATTTCCAGGTAGAAAAGAACCCCACCTCTGAGCAGCATGACATTCTTGCTGGGTGCCATGTGTGTACTGAGCCCCAGGCCCTACTGGTGTCTCAGTCCTTGTCATGCTCAGTCCAGGAGGCCCTGCTAAGTGATCCTCCTCATTCCAGTGGAACCAAGACACCTGATGCCTGTCCAGGTGGAAACACAGCAGAAAGCCACCACCAGTGGTCTCCAAGAGGGCCTGACTATGTAGTCCGGGAAAGAGGGAAGTGCTTGGTGGAACTGAACAAGGTGACCGATCATCAGCAAACACCGAGAGGACTCTTCATACTCTCCAGAGATAGCAGTCCATCAGAAGGCAATTACTTTGAAGTTCACAAAGTCAACTCTTGTTTAGACTTTCTTGTAGCTCTTAGGTTTTAGAGACATGGTTTGAAGTGGGAGCTTTGAAGACGCTGAAAAGCCAGGAGAAACACATACCCTATACCCGAGACAAGTCCTTGATTTGGGGGTTCACCATGCCCAACTGCCAGGAGAAACACATACCCTATACCTGAGACAAGTCCTTGATTTGGGGGTTCACCATGCCCAACTGCCAGGAGAAACACATACCCTATACCCGAGACAAGTCCTTGATTTGGGGGTTCACCATGCCCAACTCATTTTATGTTCACGCTCACTCCTAGCTGTGTGAAGATGAAACCCACACTCTGCTTTGCTGATCCTTGTAGTCCAGTCTCTGCACATGCCCAGAAGCCCTGAGAAGTCTCCTTGGCTGGCCAGGCTAGGTTCCTCTGACTAGAAAGGCCCACTTCTAGATCCTGCCCCTCAGGTTAAGTCTGGCCTGGAGGTAAGAGGCATTCCTGTGAAGGAAGCTGAGAACCCAGTTCTCACAGTCACTGTCTGATTGGCAAAGGCCAGGATGTGCACTTAGCAGAGATTCTCCTCAGCTTCTTTTCTCCTCAGTGAGGGATTCTGGGTCTTGGCTGTGGCTGCCTCACCCTTCATAGCTACCGTCCCAGGGGAGCCACCCAAGAGGTGCTGAGAGTGGTCAGAACCTGGAGGGGCCCCTTGCTGAATTCACTAGCTCATCTGCCATCAGGAAATCTGCATTGCTGTGCTTTGGCCATCATGAGGGATTCAAGACCTTAAGGAGGGGCTTGCAATGTCCAAGGAAAAATCTTAAAAAAAAAGTCCAAGAGGTTCTAGAGTTCTAATACTCAAAATAAATTTAACTATGATTTGTGGGAACGTGGAAATCAAAGTCTTCTAAACAATTGCTTCTGGGACATAGTACTCCAGGCTGTCAGGTGGGGTAAGGTTACCCAAAGGCAGGGTGCATCTCTTGTTTGTGCCTGGCGGGGGCATCCAGATAGGTGTAGCCATGGCTTTGCTGGTTTGGTGCAACTCTGAAGTCTAGAGGTCACTGCCCACATGGAGAGAGGGTTCAGGGATCTGCTTGCTGTATGGAATTCAGGTGACCCCTTTTAGGAAGCATGCTCACTGACACCACGTCTCCCCATCTGGCCTTGAATCCACTTTGTCGAGTTGCTCTTGGATCCGTAAGCGACGGCTCCACTTTTCCAAGGCAGTTTCACAGCGACAGGGACATTCCCGTGTTCTCTTCCATTGTCTTATCCTCTCTCCACCCCATCCCCCGCCACACAGAACTCTTACAGGGATACCTATCTCTGATTTAATCAATCTAGGAATCTAGATATCTGACAAGTATCAAAAATATCCCTGTCAGATTGCAACCAGTGCTGGGACTCCAGGCGCTGGCTCCCAGCCAGGCAGCCTCTGCTCTCGCAGCCGGCAAGGCACAGTTTAAAATAGGAAAGAGTTTTGGGTAGCTCAAAGGAATGTGTGGTGACAGTTGAGGCTCAGCACTTTCCGGCTGGGTCACCAGGGCATCCTGGCCTCCCTTCTGTGTTGGGGAGAAAGAGGAAAGGGATCTCGTGCTAGCCAGGCCTACCTGGTTGCTGGAACAGCAGCATGTTTCGCGGTGAAGTGTGCACGGGCAGCGAGCGGGTCTTCTGGACAGAGCTGTGGGTCCGGCTGGGCATGCTGTTGCTGCCCCCGGGATTGGCAAACCAGAGGTTCTAGGGAGGGACATACAAGAGGGGTGCATTAGTTCAGACCCCCTGGGGAAGGGTGTGGAAACAGAGCTCCAGCCAGAACTCAGGAGACAGCCATCCCAGGAGAGTTTTGGAAAGGGCCATTGTCACCTATTTGTGGGTTTACAGAGATGGTTTAGACCCCTTGGGTGTTCATTCCCTGGCCTTGCTTTAAGCTCAGTTTACCCTGGTCATCCATTCTCTCTCACTATCTCCAAAAGTCTTTTTAACCCATTTGTTGTTTTTTTCTTTTAAAAGGGAAGTGGGGTGGGGGCTGTCTTAGAAAAGCTTGTAGCAAAGACTGTAATGACTTTAGCGCTCTTGTTGGATTTTCTTTAAGAGAGTCCCCAGTTTAGTCCACATCGAGGAGAAAAGATGACTCAGTGCTGGCAACAGGCCTGCTCCATGCAGGTCCTGTGGCCGAGGAGGTTATCTCTCCTAGAACTGATAAGGGGGCTCTTCAGATGAGCCCCTCCCTTTGGGAGGGAATGCCACCAGCGTCTCCTGGTGCAACCTTTCTGTTCTGAAGTCACCCTCTCTCATGATAACCCAAGCCTCACACCTACTTGTATGTCCCCTGTCCTAAGATCACCCTCTATAGCCCCATGGGGCCAAGGGAACATTGGGGAAAGGCAGCACTGGGTTCATGGGACAGAGAGGTCATTGTCAATCTCACAGCAAGGGGCAGCCTCTCAAACTTAATCCTGTGGACTCTCCATTGCAGCTGGGACTGTGGCAAAAACAGCTATTTGTCACATTAAAAAAAAAGTCAAAGAAAGCTTATTCAATGCCAGGGTCTTCCAGAACCTCGACCTAGAAGATGGTGAGGTATGTCGGGGTGGGTAAAGATCAAGCAGAAATAGCCATTGCATGACTATCTATGAGGGTCCCCGAGATTAACGCAGCACTAGGCTTCCCAAGCAACAGCCATGGGTTGTTCAATTCCCAGGGAAACCACACAAACAAGTGCTGGTTACCTGGGAGGCACGGGCTCAACCAACCCCTTCGGTTTAGATCCCCTGTGGCATCAGTTTCCATTTTGGAGATTGTCTGGGTTGGGGTCATCCTAAAGCCTCAGACCCCGAGCTTGGTCAACCTCCCTGATCCCCAGAGCAGAACCAACCTGTCTTCCTTGTTTCATGACGGTGGGGTTGGCAGCGGTGTGGCGCTGGTTGGAGCTAACAAATCCACTGGTGCCCAAGAGACCAAGGCGAGCAGAAGGGACATTCCGAGAGGCAATCTGGTACTGTCGTGGGTTCCGTCTGCCCATGCCGCCGCCCACAGAGCTGGCTGTCGGGAGAGAGTTGGACTGCCCAAAGCCACGACTGTGAGAGCAAAAAGAAAGGACCCAGAGCCTCAGGCAAGTTCCATGCGACATAGCCCAGGCTGCCAGGGGCCTCCTTGGGGCTGACAGTTAAGAGGTCTTGGGGAGGGAGATGCCAATAATGGCCTAAGGTTAAAACTGCATCTAGTATCTAAAAACAACGGTACATGCTGGATGTTGGAGCTCACACACTACTGTTAACCCACGAGACAGCCCTATGAAGCAGGCTCTCTAACCTTTACGGCTAGGAAAAAGTCAGAAAGCTTGAGAATTTTGCGATTGCGATATATCCAGAAGGGGACAGCACCCAAATACGAGCCCAGAAGGGAAACTCATGTATTCTCTCCTGCCTTCTCTCATTCTGGTCTTGTCCAACCTGTGGGGCTATGCACGAGGGCATGGTGCCTTTCAAGAAGCCACAAAGCAAAATAGCGGAATCAGTATCATAACGGGATCTGACTCCGTTCTGGTGCTCCTTCATTAGGGCACGGTTCGTTTCCCATCAGGTTGTCTGTAGGCAGTCTTGAATGGAGGACACCATTGAAATAGAAGCTCTGTAAGAAAGGACAGAATGTGTCTTCCGCAGCCTCGTATGTCCCAAGTCAAGGAGTCAGCTTTTTACACAGTAAAGCTGGATTGAAAGTGGGCAAAAGTGAATAAATGAGCCGTGATGCTCCTCCAGCCCTGACAGCTGGGGCATGAGACGGCAAGAGCTCTGGACCTTGGACAGTCCTATCTCTTCATTCCCCAGGCCCTTCCTGAACGAGCCTCAAGCTGCAAAGGCTCCGCTCTTCGGATCCACGCAGGGGACTGCTCCCAGTGGGTCGGATGAGCTCAGCAGGAAAGCACTCATCTCCTCCACCAATCCCGGGTTCTGGGAGGCTTCAAGGAATCGGCACATTCTTTCCAAGGGAGTCAGTCAGCTTTATTAGGGAGGGTGGCGTGTACGTGAGTTGCAGGCAACGGCCACTAGGTGGAGCAGAGATGCTCGGTTGCTAAACTGGGGACTTTTCGCCAAGCTTGTGAGGAGACTGCAGATGCTTCCTTGAGCCAGAGGCAATCCAGGGGGGCGGGGCTTTCACAACACTCACTTCCTAAACCCGAGATGGTTGCGCGTGAATGTGGGGGAGATGGTGTCTGAGACAGCAGTGCAAAAGCTCTCAGACTTCCTAAATTTCCTAGGCAGAGAAGGGGCAGGAAAGAAATCCAGGCAGTCCTTCTTCTTCCAGGCTTCTGAGGCCAACAAGAGTGTTCTAGATTCCATTCAGAAGAGAAGTCACTCTTGGGTTGGGTTCTTGGTCTTTATCTCATCGTCTCTTCCCTCATCCCCCTCAAAAGTGTAAGGTTTTTAAATTGAAAATTATGGGGAGGAGAGCTAAAGGATTTCATACAGAGACCCCCTTTGGAGGGGAGACAGTGAAGTAACTGGAAAAAGTGTGAGCGAGGGGGGATTTTGGTTCTCAGCTCTAAGAACTCTAAGGTCCTTTGGCTTCTGAAGTCAGAATCTGGGCCACCTGGTGGAGAGATGGTCAGTATTCTGCTAAGATTCCCCCACACCCCTTATTTAGTGTGAATAGATTTTTCTCACTTCCCTTTTTGGCTGGATTTTTAAAAAGTTATTTCATATGCAAAACAGTAGTAGATGAGTGTTACTAAAATGATTTGCTCTTCCATGAAAGCAATATTGTAGCTTTTATTAAAAAATCTCTTTTTTTGAGACAGAGGCTCACTATGTAGCACAAGCTAGCCTCAAACTCTTGACTTTCTGCCTTAGCCACCCAAGTGTTGGGACTACCTAGGGACAGACCTGGTTCAAGACAGCATCAGCACTGCAGGCTGTCAGGGGCAGTTGCTGGAGAAATGGAGAACCTGGAGACTCCTAAGAGTTGGAACTCAGCAGTTTGGGGGAGGGGAAAGAGTGTTACCTCACAGTGGGCGTGTCCTCGAAAGGTTATTTTTACAGAGCCAGGTTTGCTGACAGTTGCTGCTGCTGACAGCTGGAGTGAACTCTCGGGTCACTTATGACCACTTCACTTAAGGCAATAATTTTGTTTTCTGAGAAAGAACAAAGAACAAACTAAGCTCTTCACTCTTGTGCCTCCTCTCTGAGCGTCTAGGCCTTGCCTTCTCTGCTGTTCTGAGCCTAACTGATTTCCTTTCCTTGGGATACATGAAAAGTATTTGATAAAAATAACATTAATAAGAAGCACTTAATTTGGGATTTGTGAGACAATTTAAGCAGGGGCTTGCCTGCAGTTGCTTTTGTATGGGAGAAACAGTTTTTCAAAACAAATTAACAGTGTAAAAACATCCCAGAGGTAATGTGTGGAGCAGGCTGAGTCTCACGGATTTGGAGCCATCCTTCTGAACACCCATAACTGGTGAAGGAATTCAGTTTTATCTAGGCGATAAAAGAGGCCCCTGAGAACTCCAATCTGGCAGGCCTCAGGCTGACCCTGACCAGGGGTGCTGGTGGCAATATGGAGAAGCTGAGCACTGTCCATGTTCCTCCGTCAGGGCAGCACTCCGATGCGGATCGAGGATACACAGGGCAAACAGTGGCACTACACGGCACGCCTGAGTTAGTGATGAGAGGAGCAAAGTGCCTATAAGCCGTCTTTTCAGCTCCTCCTTCAGAATGACTTCCTCTAGGACTGGGGCTCCACAGGGTACTGCCACAGGGCCTGGAGTCTCCTCATCTGGGAAATGGAGCACTGCATGTAGAAGCAGACGGCTTGGCAGCAGCACAAGGCAGTGGAGGAGCAGGCCTGGCCGAGCATCCGGGCCACTGAGCAGCCTCGGAGCAGGAGTGATCTGGCAACCCCCAAGGGCCGGCGGTGTGCATAAGTCTGAGGACAGCCGCCTGGCTCTGCAGTGGCTAGAAGCGCTCATCTGGGGCCCAGCACTGGCTAACTTGATCCAATCCTGGGTGCCTCTGCCTATCAATTCATCTGTAAACTAAGGTTAATAATAGCCGTTCTACTTCATAGGGTTGTTGTGAGAACAGAACAAATTCATATGTGTTTTTGTGCTCAGATACCACCAGGCACGGGCTAAAGAAATGTTTGCTCAGTAAATAACAGTGTCATATGGTGGAATGTGATTGCACCTTAATTTTTAGGTAAATCTGTCCTGAACACGTTTCACACACTCCAGTTGGCCCTATTTCCTTTAAGTGACCAGGCATACTTGTGCAAATGAGTGCCCCCTAAATTTAACAACTTAACTTCTGTATGTGTACTGAGAAATTAATTCAGAACCTGTTAGGTGCAAGTGAAGAAATGAATATTTGTATTTTTATGTTTGAAAATCAACACAAAATGGTGACTCTCTCTAGGATAGTGGCGTGGTCGCTCTTATTTCCAAATCCTCCCCATCACTGCTCGTGTGTAAGTCACCCTCCTCCACCTTTCACTATGGCAAACCTCCCCTTCACGCCACATCTCCCATGCACCTGGTTTCTCACTTTACAGTCATATTAAAGTACCATGCTCTGAAGTGTGACCAGGCTTATTTTTAAACTGCATCCAGGAGGCTGAGCTACTATGAAACATCAAGAATGGTGTTGCCCGCTATTAGACTGCAGCTCAGACCAAAATAGATGAGCGCCGGGCTCTTCACCCTGCCACCAACTATAATTAGCTCGTCTGCAGCTAGGAGGGAGACAAGCATTACACTTCCACTTATGGTGCGGATAGAAGATTCCACGCAGGTCTTTTCAGAGCCCCCCTTTGTGGTTCAACCTCCCATGCTTTGCTACATGCATTGAATCATGAGCTCATGCTTCTAAACAAATATCAGTATTCTGACGATGGAAATTGTTACGGATGCCCAAACTCGGCTCTTCCTCTGGGAATGTCCCTCCTAACAGCCTTTCTGCCACCACAACCTGTTTAGGTGATATGGTTGAGATTTGAGTATCCTCATGAATGAGGAGCAAGGACCTGCCATGTTCCCGCCTGGACCTGAGGCAGGCAATGAGGCACCAGGGGACCACCATGCCTTACAAAGAACAAAATCCCAACGTACTTTCTTTGCTGTCGATATCCTGATATGTCTAGAAGGGTTTTCCGAGGGAAAGACCGAAAGAGCTTCTGCACCTGCTGTTTCCATGACAACAATCTTTTTTTCTGTGTCTCTGTAAATGCCTGCAAAAACAAACAGGACTTTTAAATGGTTGACGCAGCCTGGCACTAGAGGGGAAACATACAATTAATAAAGGAAAACACCAGTGTCGCCACAGTAGCCTCTCCCCCCACCTGTCTCCAACCTGGTCCAAACAGCCGTCAGCTTAAATTGGAGCCATCTGTGCTGAAGATGCCAGCTCTTTGGCATTGGGAGCACCTGGCTCAGGCATTAAGCTCTTGACAACCTTGTTTTCTGGCTGCATATCTGGAAGACCCCTGCCTGTCTTCCTGTCCAATGACTCCTTCCTGGACCCTATTTGTTAACCAAGGATGAGCTGCAAAGATTGATTAGGTATTCTAGCTTTGCAGACTCCCTGCATTTTCATAATCAATGGAAATTCTAAGCCACTCCAAAAATCAATTGACTTGATGGTGTATGGTCACTCTGGAGTGGTCTTCAGGGCCTTAGAGGATGGCCACATTCTGTGTTTGGGGGCTTTTCTCCTGAGAGTTCTAATTAAACAGCCTTGCGCACTGTGAAAAGCCTCAGTACACCAGTCCTAACCTAAACTTCGCCTATAGCTGAGGGAAGACAGTAGGCCTGATGGCTTCTTGAGTCTTTTAGTAAAATTTGGAGTGTAGGGAGACATTTTGCCCATTGTCCATAATACAAGTCTACCTCATCTTCACCACATAGCACACATCTATATTGTTTATAGCAAACAGCACAAATCTATATCATGTTCCCCGTGATGGTCTTTGCACTCACCATAGCCCAGCGTCCCAAGTCTCTAACGTAGGGACTCTCAAATTCAAGTATATTAAAATCCCCCAAGGCAAATGTTGTTTGTAGGTGATAGGGTCCTCTCAGATACCCCAAAGCATGACTGAATGAATAATCATGAAGGTTTCCGGAAAACAGTTTATAGAAAGTACCCTGGCAACTATGCAGGTAGAGCACTGTGGACTCATAGTGTCCCAGAAGGATCCCATGTCATAGATGAGTCCCCTGCTAAGTTCCAGATCTGAGACTTGGAATGCAGAGTGTGGGGAAACTATTTGGTTGGATTGATTAGCATTAGGAGTGACAGAGAACACTCCCAAGGGTTTTGTCAATAAGCCTTGGAATCCTATAAGTAGTCATAAAATATCACTTAGAGTAACAGACTATGTGCTTGCTTTCTATGAAGGAAGCAGGTTTCTCGAAGACTGAAAAAAAAGAATGATGACTTAATTTTCTCCTGAGAATGCTTAATCTTTCAGGGATTGTAAACCCCAGAGACCTCTGAGTGTAGAAGCGAAAGGATTCCACTCAGCGGTGGAAATGCTATCCTCAGCATACAGAGCCCTTCTTCCTGGGTGACCTCAGCCACATGCTGCTGAGGATTTTCAAGGAGGTTTGCCCAACTCAAGGCCACAACAAGTCCCTGTGGTTTTGTGGCAGAGGCTCTAATGGAAGGTGAGCGTGTAGCTCTCCTCCACGGTAGTAAGGCCCTGTGGTTGTGTGGCAGAGCCTCTGATGGCTGGAAGGTGAGCATGTGGCTCTCCTCATAGTCTTCCTCATTTGTTGGTGATGATCATTGACTGCCCATTGGTGCACAGATACTCATAACAGACTCAAGGCTGAGACGCCTGCTTCATTAATAAAGGCAGGGAATGGGCTCTCTGATTTTGTTAGCTTACCAGCTAAATGCAGAGGACACAAAATACAGCTTTGTTGGCCAAAAAGACTTGGGGAGGAAGGTTCACCCCAATGAGTCTTAGGAAGGCAGATGGGTAGGGTTCAAATACATGAATACATTCATATAAGTCAGCTCACCAAAGACTTAGTGCTTTCTGGAAATGAGGGTGACACTCACACGAAAGAGCTCTGTGAAGATGAAATTCATTGGGAGTGGATACTAAAGATGTGCTTAAGCAATCAGTTCCACACATGCTTCTTCCTAACGCCCTAGCTTGGGGGCTTTGGTCACACAGATGCACCCTGCAGGGTGGTCCATGTAAGTTCCTCAGTGATGACTTCAATAGCCCTGATAACCCTAATAGCCCAAATCAAATGGTTTCATTGATTTAGAACCACAAAACCCAGGTGCACTGGAGCTTAAAAAACAACTTAGTGTCCAAGTCACAAAGGAGTAAGAGGCTAGATGTCTTCCCAAGGATCACATTATGTTGATGACATCTCTCATGGTGGCATATAGCATCTAAGTAGATATGGTGTGATATCCTCATCCCCAGGACATCACCACAGCCTTTGATGGGTACCAAGTGAACAACTCTTCCCAGCTAGGGGGTATACAGCAAGTGAGCTGAAGGTAGTTACCTTCACCTGCTTTCAGGGGCCTCTGAAAATGGAATGCTGGCTCTACAAGGTAGCACCCCTTTGTGAGGAACCTGTTAATGGCCGCTGTCTCATCCCAGCTGCCTCCCCTGGCAGCTTAATATCCAAGAATCAGGCAGGGAAGGAAGATTCCCAGGCTGCGGACTTCCCGGACACTACCAGCTCAAGTCCTCTGCCCATGGCAGGCCCAGGCCAACTGTCTGGAAAGAGATGGACACTCTGAGTCCTGTACTTTACCACTGGGTGAAAAGTCTCAACAGGGAAAACAGACCATGGCTGCAACACCACTTCACTACAGTGGAGCAGGGAAGTGTAGTCTGAGGACTCAGGAATCAAAGTGAATTGGCACCAGAGGGAAAAGGCAGAACTTCCCTATTCTTGCCTTTACATTAAGCACGTGGATGCTGCCAGAAAGAAAAAAGGGAAAAAAAAAACAAAAAAGAAAAAAACCACAAGGCAGGGAGGGCACAAGGGTCGGGAGAAGGGCCAGGGTGGCACTCCAGGGCCAGGTTAGACCAATCCGGAGGCGTGCGCGCAGTTCCATGGAGGCAGCTAGACTCATTATTTGGTCTCATGGGTCTGAGTAACATGGGCTGAGGTGCAAAGCACCTTTTCTCCTCAACTTTAGAGGCTGCAGTGCTGAGAGTGGACACAGGGAAGAAAGACAAGGCCCCAATTTGCTTTTACACAGCCTAGCTCTTCTCCTGACGCACTTACCCAGTCCACCACAAATGTCCTCCTCCAGGCAGAGCATGAGATCCACCCGAAAACCCATTTGTGTCAGTAGAAGTTGTCTTTTTTCTTAAAGATTTTTTATTTTTAATTATGTGTAAGTGTGTGCACGCATGTGTGCGAGTGTGTGTCGGGGGATCTGCATGTTAGCAAGTACACATTAGTATGGGTGCCCATGGAGGCCAGGAGAGGGTGTGAGGTTCTCTGGAATTGGAATTACAGGTAATTGTAAACTGCCTAATGTGAGTGTTGGGAACCCAGCTCAGATGCACTGCTCTTAAACACTGAACTATCTCTCCTGCTTCAGAAGTCTTTAGCACAGTGCTAGGGCTGGACTTCTGGCCTACCACAGTGCTAGGACTGGACTTCTGGTCTACCACAGTGCTAGGACTGGACTTCTGGTCTATCACATTGCTAGGATTGGACTTCTGGTCTACCACATTGCTAGGACTGGACTTCTGGTCTACCATATTGCTAGGACTGGATCTCTGGTCTACCATATTGCTAGGACTGGACTTCTGGTCTATCACAGTGATAGGGCTGGACTTCTGGTCTACCGCATTGCTAGGGCTGGACTCAGCTTTGAGACAGTCCTTTCCGCTGCTTGATAGGAAGTGCCCCAGGTTCCAGTTCACCACTTTGAGTTCTGAGGCATGGAAGGGAACCTCACCAGAGGTCTTATCATCATGTATAATGAATGATATAATGACATTATAATGTCTAATGTCACCCATAGGCTCATGTATTTGAACTTTTGGTGCCAGCTGTGATGCTGCTTTGGAAAGTTGTAGAACCTTTATAAAGCGTGATCTCCTTCGTTCAAGTGAGAGCTTTATGGGTCATAGACCCATGTCAGTTTTCACTCAACTTGCCTCTGCTTCCTGGTGTAGTTCTGAGATAGAAACAGGGGCATCTCAGGCTCCTCACCTCTACCAATAGAAGCTGCTCTTACCTCACATACTTTTCCCACATGAGAAATGAAGTCTAGAAGTATTTTTCTTCAGGAGTTTGATCACAGGAAGAGAAAAGTAACTTGTACACCTATTTTCCATTTATTTTCCCTAGCACCCTCATGCCATAAGCCTCTTAGGCCAGTGGCTGTGCCTAGCTGCTTCCTAAAAGTGTACAGAATTCTTGCCTTCTCTTTTTTCTGTCTTTTTTTTTTTCAAGACAAAAACAAGTGTAACATCAGGATTGAAAGAAGCAAAGGGTTAGTTGGGGCCCACAGGGTATAGTCTTGTCTCTTCCTGAAGGAAAGCCTTCCATAAAAGCTTCAGTCATTGTCAGTCAGGCCTCAGTTGCTCTGGAGTTATTAGAGAAATTGTTTTTATTCAGCTAAAAGTCTAGGACTTTGGACTAACTCTTTCAGAGACTGCCATGCCTGAGTACACAACCTAGACAACTGATTACTGTGCTCACAGTGGCAGAGGGTTCTGGCTGGGGCAAGGGGCTACAGGAGTTCATGCTGCCTAGAAAGGTACTATTAAGATGAGCATCTGAGAGAGCAGAGGGTGACTGGCTGGGGTGGAACCCCAGGAGAACGTGAAGTCGATATGATGGTTCGGCAACATCAGACCACAAGAAGGAAGGCTCCAAAAACTGCAAGAGACACTAGTGCCACTCGGAGATTGAGTGTGAAGGCAGTATGAAGCCAGACCTCTATGCTGGGCATCTATCATCCTGAGGCCCATTGAACTCTTGGGATTCTGACCACCTACAAGTGAATGTGAGGGGCTCTAGCCATCTCGTCCTCACATCAAACTCTGACAAAAGACTTCACTACCCTATTTATCTGGCCTGGTATTTCCCCTAATCTAGGTTTTGCATCTATCACTATTGGAGGCAGGGCACACAGAGAGCCAATGATTGCTTGGGTCTGGGTCCCAGCTGCCTTTCTCTGTGTATTACCGAGGAATTGCTATGGTCCTGCTCACAGCCAGGATTTGTTCAGGCTTTTACATGAAGGCAGAGTCTGTACCCTACCTGCCTCCATCTCCTTCCAAAGGTCAGATGGCAAATACAGCTCCTCTAACAACCACAGATCCAGACAGTCCCAGCGGTCGTCAGTATCTGCCCTGGTCACTTTCTTTTGTGTGCTTTCTCTCTCTCCCTCCCTCCCCCAGTTTCCCTCATTAAAAGATACAATGTGCGATCACACAGTGGGAAGAAGGCTCTATGCCGCGAAGCTGCGTAGCAGTGCTGGGAGTTAGTCACCCCAGGCATGGTCACTTATTCTTCTGAAGTTTGAAATTCTTCCCAGGCATCCCCAGACATCGGTGTTCTCTGTCTGGTGAATTCTGATGCCGCGAGATCACACATGCATTGTTTTAGTCAGAGGTGGCCACAGCGGAGTTCTGGTTGAAGCTGTTATTAATGGCCACACACTTGTCAAGAACCAAGTTGCTGCAGACCAAAATTATTGCATCATGGAAACACTGACAAACCTCTCTAAGCAAGGAGTGAAACAAGTTTCAGTGAGTTGCTACTCACCTCATGAACGAGACACTTGTCTAAGAGCTGTAGATAGGAACTTATATTTTCCTCATCGGGTCTGGAGACCAGGAGCTGTGTGCACACTGTGGATTAAGAAAAGATGAATCAGAACAATTCATACTGTTCCAGCTTCAGGGACCTGCCTCTTTCAGGACCAAGGCCTTCTGAGGAACGCATGCCCGTGATATTACATAAGGCTCACAGAAAACACAGGAGTCTCATCATTCCACTGAAGTCAAACACTCAGTTGCCACGGGAGCCCTTACCTCAGGAACCCCCTTGGGTTTGTTCCTGTCATACCATTCTATATTAAGCCCTCAGACACAGGCCTGAAGACAGACACTCTGGTAGAAGAAACAGAGGTCTCAGGCTCTGCTTTTGTAGGTGGTTCTGAATGATGGAACTTCAAAAGCCTTCTGAGCCCTCTGCCACAGTGGGAGAGCAATCCCATTTTATGAATGAGCCACACAGCCCTCACCAGGTGGGAAGGCAGTGGTGTTCGTATGTAGAAGGAGGAGGCTGGTGCCACACTGTGGCTGTGAAGCATGTAGGCGTGCATGCAGCAGAATAAACCTGCCACTCAGTCATTTGCAGGGTTATTTCCTCATGCAATACACACATTCATCCACAAACGCCTTCACCTACACACTCAAGCCTGTGCCAGCAAAGATGGGGCAGCATTCGTCTGTGGGTAGAGGACACGGACATACTAGGTTTCTTTCTTTTCTTTTCCTTCATTTTATTTCATTGTATTGGGTTTTCAATGGGGTTTCTCTGTGTAGTTCTGGCTATCCTGGAACTCGCTTTGTATATCTGAGGCCTCAATCTCAGAGATCCACCTTTGCCTTCCAAGTGTCAGGATTAAAAACATGTGTTACCACACCTGGCATTGTACTAGGTTTCTTATGGTTCATGGCCCACTCTGCCCTTGCCATAAAGGGCACCGGCAAAAGGAGTCAGAGAGTTGGGTATCTGTCAATCAAAGCACACGCCAGGGATCAGATCGCACCCCTTTCCCATTCCCACCATCCTGACACAGATCCGCACCAATTCTGTGTCACTACACACGGGCTTTCAGAACAACAGTGTGTGCAACAGAAACCTGGAAACAGTCTCAAGGGCTGCCCATGGGGGAGCTTGTTAAATAACTTGGGATTTAGATACACAGTGGGACACCGTGCAGCCTTAAAAAAAGAGCAGGGCTTTCCATATTGACAGAAATATGCAAATATGTAATGTTTATGGAAATCCTACCAAGCTTCAGGAGAGAATCTTAAAGCCTATGTAAGAATGGGCGATTATAGGCCTGGAGAGATGGCTCAGTGGTTAAGAGCTCTGACTGCTCTTCCAGAGGTCCTGAGTTCAGTTCCCAGCAACCACATGGTGGCTCACAACCATTTGTAATAAGATCTGGGACCTTCTTCTGGCCTACAGGCATATATGCAGACAGAACATTGTATGCATAATAAATAAATCTTAAAAAAAAGAATGGACACGCACACAGATGCTAAAGGTTCTGCAAGGACAACTCCACATTCAACAGGAGCCACTCCTTGAGATATCACAGATTGACTGTTTAATATATGGTGTATGCTGAGTGTCAGTTGGGTTGTGGCTTCTCACACAGTAGTTACCATGTCAGCTGAGGTCGTGTGAGTACCACCATCTCGTAGGGCATGGGCTGATCCCCACAGTGATCCGCTGTGTACAGGGATAAGAGGATGGAGCTCGTTCAGGTAGATTTGCTGTGCAGGTCTTTCCCAGGACCCACCAGAGTTGAGGATCGGGAATATTGAAAAGGCCTGCTCTGGCTACCAGCTCATCCCCAGCCCAGAGTTTAAAGGATTTAGGTCTCCTTAGAAGAGTTGTACCATAGGTGGGGTCCGTTTATCTACAAGGCCCAGGGATCCACTTCTGTGGGTGAAAAGGCGGGGAGGCTCCCTCTTTATTTAAGGGAAAGTGCTGGCATCTACCACACGTTTTCTCAATAATGAGAATGTCTTGTGAAGGATCTCAGAAGCCCACTGTCAAAGCTGTGGCCAGAAAGGCCTAACCGCAGGGAAAGCAGAGGGTAGCGCAGGCAGGAAGGATGGTGTGACCCACAGGGGCCCACTTAGCTCTGTCCTGCCCTGAGGAGGCCACAGTCTGGCCATGGCTACCGTGCACAGGTCCAGCTCCAGGCTGTGTTAATCAGTGCCAGCCTTCATCTCCTGCACCCGGGCGCTTACCAGGTGCCTATCCTCAGGCAGGCCCTGTGTACCCTGTGGCTATTAAAAGTGGCCCAATGGCACTAGGTTAATGGGGTTAACAGTCAGGCAAACAGATGGCTGCAGTGTAAGTGTCAACTGAGCTAAGATGAGGAGACTAAGGGTTTGTGAGGGTGGGAGAAGGGTACCTCGTGCAGCCTAGAGGCCCCATAGACTGCCTCAGGCACAGGAAGGCTCGGCTGTGGCCCTTAGAGGATGAGGAAGGAGAGTCAAGGTGAAGGAACTGG
Source organism: Ellobius talpinus (assembly GCA_001685095.1). Lineage (NCBI taxonomy): Eukaryota > Metazoa > Chordata > Mammalia > Rodentia > Cricetidae > Ellobius > Ellobius talpinus. The sequence goes on along the minus strand of LOJH01014293.1, from coordinate 3,785 downwards.
AGGGCGGGAAGGAGTATTTCAGCCAAAGCTGTCACATACAGACGTGCAGTTGTGTATGGCTAAACTGAGGAGCGAGACCACAGTCTTGCATCCACTCAGAACGGGTTCTTAGTGTCTCCTTCAGGCCAGCAGGGCCCTGATCCAGACACAGGGAGCCTATGTGCATCACCGGGGAGCAAGAGAACACAGACTTCTGGGAGCTCAGCCCCAGAGGCTGCTGAAGTATGGAATGGAGGTGGTGAGAGCAGCTGCCAAGTGAGCCTTTGAGCTTGGGCACTACCAATGACGCAAAGGGGAGCATCGTATGGAATTCAGCCATGCTCGGTCTCCTGATAACCATGGGGCTGGAAGGTGGAGAAGCTGAAGGTTTCAAATCCATAACTCACTCATCTTGGATTTCTTTTCTGTGAAATGTGGTATTTGGGGTTCACCTAAGTCACCTAGGAGAACCATGGATATACTGGCCTGTGGTACACAGGAATTATCAAGTAACCCCAAGCCAACAGTCCAAGGCCACCAGAGCATCCTGTGAGGTGGATGAAAGGGGAAGGGAGGATGTAAACCAGGAGGCAGAATAAAACAGCTTTGTACTAAGAGTTGTCCGAGGCACAACCACTCTCTGGCTGAATTACCAGGTGACTGGGAAGCCCCAGGGCCTGGGGACTCAGTAGGCTGTGCCCCTGGGCTCTGGACTCAAGCTCTGGGGCTTCACCAGTTCCCAGCCACTGCTACTTTGGGGAAGGGGTCAGTGAGGGTTTTGTATCCTGAAGCATCTTTTTCCGTGTCTGTCCCACCTTCTTCCCTGAAGGTTCAAGGCCCAATAGGTGCCGTACTGTAAGGGTTTAGCCTGTCTAGAGAGATACACAGGCTGGAGCTGAGACTGCCCATAGGAAAACCCCCTGTTTCCTCTAGGGGGGTTAATGCTGCTTATGGGGACAGAAAGCTCTTTTAGCTCCCCGCAACCCTGTCCCATCCCCCAGGACTCTTGGTTTTGGCTAGGGCTCCCAGAGAGAACAGTACCTTTCCCCATGACTCGTGTGAACTGCCCGGGGAGGTCCCCCTCCGGCAGAGGGGCGACAGCAAGCTCCCCATCGCAGCTGCTGAGCTGGGGTGGTTGCAGCCCCCCACTGGCGCCGGCTGAAGCACTGGCGGTGACGCTGTTGGCCACTGCGGCACCATCTTTGCCATCGGTGCTGGGGTTCTCCGGGCCCATCAGCGAAGGCTCGTGGCGGCGNACCTCCGGAGTGGTACTGGGAGAGCTGTAGGCCTTGATGGGTGTCAGAATCATCTGATGCAGCTCCTGGAGGGGGATGCGCAGGCTGCCCCCTTCGATGATGTCCTGGGTTAGAGAGGAGATAGAGAGGAGACAGAAGTGAGTTCAGGGCTGCTGTCCCCCTCCAGGCCCTCATCTCTACTCTCTGCTCCCACAGAACATGTATGTCATATGCGGGTGTCTAAGTGCACATCTGTAATCCCAGTGTTGGTGAGAGACAGGCTCCCTAAATGTCTGACCTAGCAGAACCAGTTAGCTCTGGGCTCAGTGAAAGATCCCATTTTAAAAAATGAATAAAATAGAAGCCGGGTGGGCGGTGGTGGCACACACCTTTAATCCCAGCACTTGGGAGGCAGAGGCAGGC